>CM032356.1:1822339-1904825 GCA_019023105.1 Diglossa brunneiventris | reverse complement strand
GGGGGGCGGGGATCCCAACCACAGCTCCGGCACGGCGGCCAAGACTGGGAGCACTGGGAAAGCGCGGCTGAGTCAGCAGCGCCAGGAATGCGCCCGGGCACAGGCAAAGGTCGGGGAGGAGGGATGGGGGGGACAGGAGGGCAGGAATGGGGAACTTGGGGTGGCGGGAACCCCGATCCATTCCCCCAGCACCCCCGAGGGCTCCGCGCCCCCCGCTCACCCTGAAGAAGCTCCGGATGGCCGGCAGGTGCCCGGCACACGCCGCTCGCTGCGATTCCGGCACCTTTTCCCCAACCTGGCACCGCAGGGATCGCTCAGCCCGGGGGGGTCCCGGCCGGGGGTCCCCCCGAGCTGCCCCCCCGCACTCACCCAGCTGATGAGGACGATTCTGGGGGTGCCGGAGCCGGGATCGGGGACCCGGCACAGCCCGTACATGACGCTGCCCACAGAGAATTTTCCAGCGAGCTCATCCGGCCCCCCGGCTGTAAGGAGGGGGGGGGTCAGAGGGGGTACGGGGAAACTCGGGGACCCCCCCCCCAATAGTGCCCGGCAGCGTCGCTCCCGGTACCTCCGGAATCCAGGAGCTTGAGGTCGTGGTGCTTCTCATAGCCAAAGACGGCCCTGGGGGGGAGAAAGGGGGTCAGGGTGGGGGTCAGGGTGGGGGTCAGGGTGGGGGGGTCACAGCGGGTGTCACATAAAGTGGGGGCACCTGCCAGGCTTGGGCACCCCCCGCGCTCCCCCGTGCCACCAGCTTGGGATGAATTCATGGAAGTGCCGCCGGCAGCATCCGCCCCCGGGACAATGGGAATGTGGGAAGTGCCGGAGCGGCACAGCCCCCCCCCCCCAGCGACCCCCCCCGTGCGGCCGTGCCGGGACCCCCGCCCGGCCCTGGGAGGGCTCGGGGGGCCCCATCCCGGCGGGACCGTCCCCCCCCATCCCGGGCATTCCCGGCGGCTCTGCCCCTCTTTGTTCCCGCGTGGCTCCGGTTCGGGGCTGGGCACGGCTCCGGCAGCACGCGTGGAGCATGGCAGGGCGCGTCACGCGTGTCACGGCATGTCGCGACAGGCTGCGGCGCCACATGGCGGGACAGAGCCCGGCACGCGGCCGGGAGGGCGCCCGGGAGGAGCCGGCGCTGGAGCGGCTCCAGCCGCGCTCCGGGGGCAGAGGGCAATGCCCGGGCGGCCGGTGGCCACGGGGACGGGCGCTCCCGTGACGCCGGGAGCGCTGCGAGGCCGATGAGCCCCGGTGCCGTCGCTCCCCACCCCGGGATGGGGATTTTGGGGGTCACCGGCCCCGCGGCACCGGCACCGAACTAGGGCCAGCCCGGGACCCCCAGCCCGGGACTGTCCCGGGACCGCGTCCCCCCGATGCAGCCGGGCAGAACCCCCCTTTCCGCAGCCCGGGGTGCTCCTCGCTCCCGCAGCCCCCCCGGGCCCGTCCTGCCCCAGCCCCGGGCGGCGGCGCCGCTCCCAGCCCGGCGGCACCGGGAGGGAGCGGGCGGGACGGGGCGAGACTGGCTGGGGCTCCCGGTTCCCAGGCGTAGGGCTCAGTCCTGGGACCCCCCCGCGGACAGGCACCTCCCGGCCCAGACCCCGGTGCGTCCCGGATGCCCCTCCCCGGTGCCGGTACCGGTGCCTCTCGGCCCGCTTCCGACACCCCGGCCCGTGCCGGTGCCCGTTCCTGCTCCCGTTCCCGGTCCTGTGTCCGGTGTCTGTCCCAGTGCCCGTTCCCAGTCTCGGTCCCCTCTTCCGTTCCCGTCCCCGTTCCCGGCTCCCTGTGCCGGCTCCTCATTCCCGGCGCCCTGTTCCCGGTCCTCCCTTCCGTCCCCGTTCCCCGTCTCCATTCCCGGCTCCCGTTCCCTCTCCCGGTGTCCCATTCTCACCAGTCGGTCCCAGCCCGGGGGTTCCCCACGTCCTCCCGCGCCGCCAGCAGCGCCAGCCGGTACCGCTCCAGCCCCGGCCCCGCCATCCCGATCCCGGGGCCGATCCCGATCCCGGGGCCGATCCCGATCCCGGGGCCGCCGCCGCCGCCCTGCGCCCGCCCCTCCCTCCCTCCCCCGCCACCCCCCCGGCGCTTTCCACCGCCCACGGGCGGCACCGGGCGGGGCGGGGGCGGGAGCGGCCGGGAGGCACCGGCACGGGACGGGCGGCGCTGGGAGCGCCGGGACGCGGGCAACGGGCCCGGGTCCCGCACCGGGACGGGGTCCGGTACCGGGATGAGGGTCCCGTAGCGGGATGAGAGTCCTGTACCAGGGTGGGGGTCCCATATCAGTATGGGGGCCCCTGCACCTGGGTGAGGGTCCTGAACAGGGATGGGGTCCCTGTAGGAGGGTCCCCTACCGGGATGGGGGTCCCTGTACCGGGATGGGGGTCCCTGTACCGGGATGGGGGTCCGGTACTGGAATGAGGGCCCCTGTATGAGGGTCCTGTACTGAGACGAGGTCCGGTACCGGGATGAGGGTCCCCTACCGGGATGGGAGTCCCTGTACCGGGATGGAGGGTCCCTGTACTGGGATGGGGGTCCCTGTACAAGGATGGGGGTCCCTGCACCAGGATGAGGGTCCTGTACCGGGATGAGGGTCCCTGTGTGAGAGTCCCTGTACTGGGATGAGGATCCTGTACCAGGATCAGAGTCCCATACTGGGATGAGGGTTCTGTACCGGGATGAGGGTGCTGTGCCAGATTCCCATTTCAGGACATGGATGCAGGTTCCAGGACCCCACTCTGGAATGCCAGTGGAGGTCCCAGGATCCCACAGCAGGACACGGATGTCACAGCAGGACGTGGGGCAGGTCCCAGGGGCCCACGCTGGGCCGTGTGCCCGGCTCCAGCGCTGGAATGTGGCGGCAGTGCCAGGATCCCACCCCAGCATCAGGGTCCCCAGACTGTCCCCCCTGTCCTTTCCCCCAGCCCTGGATCCTCTCCCCCGTTCCCTTTTTACACCAGGACATGGGATTTTGGGGGCTGGGGGAGTCACTGGGTCCCCCTCGACCATGAAGGGGGTGGCGGGGGGGTCCTGCGGACATTCCCAGCCCAGAGTCTGGCCTGGCCCGTCCCCACACGGCTCCTGTCCCAAAGCCTCTCCCCGTTCCCTTATTTGGGCACCGCGTCTGGAAAATCCCAAATCCCCGGGGAGGAGAAAAATGCTGGAAAATGGGATCTTGGGCCCAGGGACACGCCCAGCCCAGTGCGGCGAGCCCGGTCACCCCCTGTCACCCCCTGTCACTGGGGGTCACTGGTGGCACTGGCGGCACTGGTGGCACTGGCATTACTGGTGTCACTGGTGTTGCTGGTGTCACCGGTGTTACTTTCTACTGGCGTCACTCTTACTGGTGTCACTGGTTTTACTGGTTTTGCCGGTTTTGCTGGTACCACTGGCGTCATTGCTGTCACTGCTGTCATTGCTGTCACTGCTGTCACTGCTGTCGGTGACGTCACTGCTTTGGGCGGTGTAACCGGTAGTGCTGGTTGTACTGGTGTCACTGGTTTTACTGGTGCCACTGGGGTTACTGCTGTCACCGGTTTCACTGGTGTGTCCCGCTACTGTCACCGCTGTCACTGATGCCACTGCTGTCGCTGCTGTCACTGATGCCACCGGTGTCGCGGCTGTCGCGGCTGTCGCGGCTGTCGCTGCTATCGCGACCCCGCCCCCCGCCATGTGGGCGGGGCCTCGCGTGGGGCGTGACCAACGACTCCGCCCAATGGGCGTGGCCTCCGCAGCGGGTGTGGGCGTGGCCCCGAGGGGGCTGAGCCGTCACGTGGCGTTGCGGCGCCCCCTGGCGGCGCTCCTTTGTCCGCGCGCGGGGCGGGGCCGCGGGGGGCGTGGCCAGGCGGGCGGTGCCGCGCGGGATTGGCGGGGCGGGGCGGGGCGTGCCGCGGCGGCGCGCGCTGATTGGCTGCTGGCCGGGGTGGGGCGGGGCGGGCGGGGCGGGGGTCGGTAACGGGCCGGGGCCGGGCGGGGGGCGCTGAGCGGGGCCGCTCCGCTGCCCGGGGCCCCCCGCGCCCCCATGGACCCCGACGTGGATTACGAGCGGCCCAACGTCGAGACCATCAAGTGCGTCGTGGTGGGCGACAACGCCGTGGGCAAGACGCGGCTGATCTGCGCCCGCGCCTGCAACGCCACGCTGAGCCAGTACCGGCTGCTGGCCACACACGTGCCCACCGTGTGGGCCATCGACCAGTACCGCGTCTGCCAGGAGGTGAGGGCCGCGGGCACCGCCGGGCACCGAGCGAGCGGGGGAACGGCGGGAGGGGCGTTACCGGAGACACCGGGCACCGGGCATCGCCGGGCACGGAGGGGCACCGGGGCGAGGGGGGAACAACAGGGGGTACCGAGCACCCGGGAGCAGCCGGCACCGCAAGGGACACCGAGGGAGGAACCGGGAGGGGGTAGCGGGGGGACAGCGGGGTGGTCCCGGTGGTTCCGGGCAGGGCGGTCGGTGATGGTGCCGTTCCCGGTGCCGTTCCCGGTGCCGACAGGTGCTGGAGCGCTCCCGAGATGTGGTGGACGAGGTCAGCGTCTCCCTGCGCCTCTGGGACACCTTTGGGGACCACCATAAAGACCGGCGCTTCGCCTATGGCAGGTGGGACCGCGACCCGCCACCGGAACCCCACCCCCTACCGGCACCGGCACCCCCGAGACGCCCCCCTGGCACCTCGGCTGCTGTCACCGGCAGCCCAGCCCCCACCCCCAGCGCCAGCCCGGCCCATCCCGGGATGCACAAAGCCGAAGGAGCCCCTTGGGCTCCTGCCAGCGCCCGGGGAGCAGCTCTGGCACCCCAAACCCCATCCCCCTCCTTTGGGGACACACCTGTGGGGGCACCCTGACCCCAACACTGTCCCCCCCGAATCCTCCACCCCGAGCAGGGACCCGGCTGCTCGCGGCCCCTGCGGAGCTGTGGGTGGGGGGCGGCTCCAGGGGGGCTCTTGTGGTGCGGGAATCCTTCCGGGAGGCGCTGAGCTGGCCGCAGGAGGGGCCCCCCCCGACATCTCCCGTGTCCCCCGGTTGTAAACAGCCGGTCCTCGTGGCCGCTGGCACGTCCGGGCTCTCTTATCGCCGCCGCCCCGCGCCAGCCCCGCGGCACCGCTAATCTCCCCGCGGCACGGCGGGGCTGGGGGGGCCCTGTCCCCGTGGCTCGCGGTGGCCCCGGGGCTGGCCGGGGGCCCCGGGGGGGCCGGTGGCGGCTATCTTGGTCTGGGACACGGGCCCGGCTCCAGCGGCGCCTCCCGGTCACGTCCCGTCCCGGCACGGACTAAAAACAACCCGGGCCCGGGGCCACGCGGCTGCTCCGGGGACTGGGGGGTACTGGCAGCCCACTGAGTGTCCTGGCACAGCCCCCCATGTCCCCTGGCACCCCCCCAGGTCCCCTGGCACCTTTCACTCCCTGAGATGGCAGTGGCCGCCCCACGGTGGGCGCGGGGCGGGATTGGGGACAGCAGGCGTGGAATGTCCCCGGTGCTGGCACCCACCCAAAGACCCCCCGTGGGACCCCCCATGGGTGCTCAGGGCTGAGACCACCACGGTGCCCACCCGAGCTGGGGCAGCCCGTGGCTTGGCCGGCGGTGGTGACGCGAAGCCGGGTCCCCCGTCGGGTCCCTCCTGTCCCCTGTCGCTGTCACGGGGCTCCCAGGGGATCGCGTGGCCGCGGGGATCTGTGGGGTTCCCGTGGCTGTGGGGCTCTCAGGGGGTCCCAGCGTCCCGGGGCGGGGCTGGGACACGGGTGCCGCCTGAGCTGGGCGTGTTTGGGGACGCGTCTGGGGACACCGAGCGGCAGCGGGTGGCACCGGGACAGCGCTGCCGCTCCCCCCCCGCAGGTCGGACGTGGTGGTGCTCTGCTTCTCGCTGGCGAACCCCAACTCTCTGCGGCACGTGAAGACCATGTGGTACCCCGAGATCAAGCACTTCTGCCCGCGCACCCCCATCGTGCTGGTGGGCTGCCAGCTGGACCTGCGCTACGCCGACCTGGACGCCGTCAACCGCGCGCGCGGCCGCTGGCCAAGTGAGCCCCCAGCGCGTCACCCCCCAGCCCCGGGGACAGGGACACCTCAGTGTGTCACCACCAGTCCCGTTAAAGTGGGGGCCCCTCCCTGTGCCGCTGTGGGGACCCCCAGTTTTGTCACCACCGCGTTAGGGTGTGTCATCTCCCCGCAGGATGGGGTCCCCTGTGGGTCAGGGCTTCTGACAGCACTTGTGGGGTGGAACCTGTGCCCTGCCCAGCACTCCTGGCTTGGGGCCTCCCCTCCAGGCCCCCACAATGAGGGGCCACCCTCCCAGCACCCCTGGCACGGCCATGAGACCTCCCAGCATCCTTGGAACGAGGAGGGGCTGCCCTGGACACGCTCCTCAGCCCCCGCCCTGTCCGTGCCCCCCAGGCCCATCAAGCCCTCGGACATCCTGCCGCCGGAGCGGGGCCACGAGGTGGCCCAGGAGCTGGGGGTGCCGTACTACGAGACCAGCGTGGTGGCCCAGTTCGGGGTCAAGGACGTGTTCGACAACGCCATCCGTGCCGCGCTCGTGTCCCGCCGCCACCTGCAGTTCTGGAAGTCCCACCTGCGCAAGATGCAGCGCCCGCTGCTGCAGGCGCCTTTCCTGCCCCCCAAGCCCCCCCCGCCCCTCATCCAGGTGCCCGACGCCCCCCCGGGCCTGGGGGGGGGACCGGCCGCGCTGTTCCAGGCCCGCTCTGCGCCGACGTCGTCTTCCAGCTGCAGGGCGGCCACCGCGTCTTCGCCCACCGCGTCTACCTGGCCACCGCCTGCTCCCGCTTCTACGACCTCTTCACGCTGGAGGAGCCGCCGGCGAGGGGGACGGGGGACACCCGCGACCTGTCATCGTGGGGCCGCGGCTTCCTGAGCCTGCGCTGGGAGGCGGTGGCCGACCCGGTGGCGGGGCGGGAGCGGCGGATGGCGGTGGTGGCCATGGACCGGGGCGTGCGGCCGGAGCCGCTGCGTGCCGTGCTGGAGTATCTGTACACCGGGAAGCTGGAGAGGCCCCACGGAGACCTGAGGCAGGTGGGGGCCGTGGCAGAGCTGCTGGAGGTGTTCGACCTGCGCATGATGGTGGCCAACGAGCTCAACCAGGAGAGCTTCATGAACCAGGAGATCACCAAGGCCTTCCACGTGCGCCGCGCCAACCGCATCAAGGAGTGCCTGGCCAAGGGGGTCTTCGCAGGTATAGGGGGTGGGGTGGAGGGCTGTGGGGACAGGAGGGTCACCACTGTCACCTCTAGATGGTGTCACCTTCTCATAGTGCCAATGTGGTCACCGAGCTGTGGTCAACCTGAGCCCCTTCCACCTGTGAGGTCTTTGGAGTCTGGGGTCCTGTCCCAGTCAGTCATGGAGGTGCTGCTGGGGTGGAGCGGCAGCTCTGGGCTGTGGTGGCCAAGGGGTGCTTGTCCCCAAGGCAGTGGTGTCCCCATGGAAGGGGTGTCCAAGGGATTCTTGTCCCCATGGCATTGATGTCTGAGGGGTGGCTGTCCCCATGGAAGAGTGTCCAAGGGGTGGTTGTCCCCAGGGCAGTGGTGTCTGAGGGGTGGCTGTCCCCATGGAAAAGATGTCCAAGGGATTCTTGTCCCCAAGGCAGTGGTGCCCAAAGGATTCTTGTCCCCAAGGCAGTGGTGTCCCCATGAAAGTGGTGCCCGAGGGATTTTTGTCCCCAAGGCTGTGGTGTCCCTATGGAAGGAGTGTCCAAGGGATTCTTGTCCCCAAGGCAGTGGCGGTCAATGAGTGGCTGTCCCTGGTCTGCAGTGTCCAAGGGGTGGCTGCCCCTGTGCTGAGAGGGACAAGGGATATCGGGGGGTGGCTGTGTCCCCCCTGAGCTGTGCCCTGTCCCCAGACGTGGTGTTCCTCGTGGATGACGGCACGGTGCCGGCGCACAAGCCGCTGCTCATTGCCGGCTGTGACTGGATGAGGGCCATGTTCCGGGGGGGCTTCCGCGAGAGCTACGCCAGCGAGGTGGGGACCAGGGGGGACCTGTGGCTCTGGGGGGCAGGGTGGGCATCTTTGGTTGGGGTCAAGGGGCTGCTCAGACCCCCTGACCCAGGGACATGTGTGTCCTACTTCTTCCTACTGTGCTGGGTTGTGGGGGCTATTCCAGGGCTGGGGGTGCTCTGCCAGATCGGGCACTGCCAGGAGTGTCCCCCCTTTCCCCCAGCCCCCTTTGGGGGTGTCTCTGAGCTCCCCCCAACCCACCTGACCCCACAGGTGTCCCTGCCCGGCACCAACTGCGCCTGCCTCCGCGCCGTCCTCGACTTCCTCTACACCGGGGTCTTCACCCCCACGCCCGACCTGGATGCCATGGAGCTGCTGATCCTCACGGACCGGCTGTGCCTGCCGCGGCTGCAGGCGCTCACCGGTGAGCCCCCCGCCCCCGGTATCCCCCGGTACCCCCCCGCACCCCCGCGGTCCCTGACGTCACCTGCCAATACCCCGCTGCTGCCGCGGGGACGGATCGATCATCGATCGTCCCCGTGTGTCACTCGCTGTCCTTATGTAAGCACGGGGGGGCCCGTCCGCGGTGTGTGACCCCCCCCTGAACCCCCATATCCCCCCCCCTCTCCCAGAGCAATACGCTGTGGACGAGCTGCTCCGAGCCTTCATGCAGCGCGTGGAGATTGACGAGCAGGTCATCATCTACCTGGAGATGACGCAGGTATGGGGGGGCTCGAGACCCCCGTGGGGGGCACAGACACTCCCAGGTGATGGGGTGACCCCCCCAAATCCCTCCCCAGTTCCACAACGCCCGGCAGCTGGCGGCGTGGTGCCTGCACTACATCTGCACCAACTACAACCGCGTGTGCCGCCGCTTCCCCCGCGAGATGAAGTTCATGTCCCCAGGTATGGAGAGGGTGGGCGGGGGCACGGGAGGGGAGGGGGTCCCCAGCCGTGCCCTGAGCTCCGAGGTGTCCCCGCAGAGAACCAGGCTCACTTCGAGCGGCACCGCTGGCCCCCGGTGTGGTACCTGAAGGAGGAGGATCTGTACCTGCGCTCCAAGAAGGAGCGGGAGAGCGCGAGGAGCAGCTGCAGCGCAAGCAGCACCCCCGCAGCAAGTGGTGCTTCTGGAGACCCTCACCCCCCGTGTCCTGAGAGGGGGGGCTCGGGGAGGGGACCCCCGTGTGGGGCTGGGGGCTCGGGAGGGCTGGGAGCCCCTGTGCTGAGCAGGGGGTTCGGCCCCGGGGTGCCCGTGCAGGGTGAGGGGGCTCAGCTGGGCTGGGGGTCCCTGTGGTGAGTGGGGGGCTCGGGGCTGGGGGGCTTGGCTGGGCTGGGGGTCCCTGTGCTAGGCTGGGTGCTCAGGCCCTGGGACCCCCACATTTGACTTGGGGGGCTCAGCTGGGCTGGGGGTCCCTGTGTGGAGTGAGGGGTTTGGGCCTGAGGCTTTTATAAAGGGCTGGGGGCTCAGCTGGGCTGGGGGTCCCTGTGTTGAGGAGGGGGCTTGGGCCCTGGGCTCCCATGAAGGGCTGGGGGTCCCTGTGCTGGGCTGAGGGGTTCAGGACTCCCACCCTCAGCCCCAGGGACCCCACACTGAACAGAGGGGTTGGCCCAGGACCCCCCCCGAGCTGTGGCTCTCAGCCCTGAGACCCCCCCCCCCCCCACTGAACCAGGGGGCTTGGCCGGGGTGGGGGTCCCCAAGGGCTTGTTTACCCCCCCTCCCCGGCTGTTTACAGGCTCTGCCGGGTCGCAGCCCCCCGGTCCCACCGTGCCTTTCCCCGGTGAGGGGGGGGGCCGTGCTGAGCCCCCTCCCCCCGGCAGGGCCCCCCCGCCGGCCGCGGCCATCGCTGGTGCTACCTCTGACCGAGCAGTATTTGGGGCTGGGGGTGCGAGGGCAGCGGGGGCTCTGCCGCTCCCCCTTTCTTTTCTGGGGGGTCCCCACCCCCGTAGGGCTCTCTGGTGCTGTATTTTCTCCCCCCGCCCACCGTGGGGCTGGGGGGTCCAAGCTGTGAGCAGGGCGGGGTGGGTGGGTGGGGGGTGGGCGCGGGGAGGGGTCCCTGGGTGCTTGTGTGGCTGCGAGAGCCCCCGGCTCATCTCTGTGCCTTGGACGGGGTGGGGGGATCATTGTCCCTGTCTCGGGGGTGTGGCATTGTCGCTGTCCCCGGGATGTGTCCCCACCCCGGAGTGAGGGGGGGGAGCATTGTCCCTTCCCCCGGGCTGAACTGCACAACCGTTTTTACACTTTTTTACCCCAGGAGCACAGCGGGGCCCCCCCCCGGCCTCGGGGCCCCACCCGGCCCGGAGCGGGGCCCCCCCACCTCAGCAGCGGCTGTTTTAACCTTTAATAAAAGCTTTTTGTAACGGAGCCGGACCCTGCTGAGCCCCCCAAACCCTGCTGGGGTCCCCCAAACCCTGCTGGGCCCCCCCAAACCCTGCTGGGCCCCCCCAACACGCCAGCCCTCCCCCCCAGGAAGGAGCGACACGGGGGGGCTTCACTGGGGTGTATTTACTGGGGGGGGAACAGAACTGGGGGGCCTGACCCACACACTGGGGGGGCACGAGTGGGATCTACAAGGTGGGGGGGTCATTTATGGGTGGGGGAGATCCCTGGCGCGGCAGGAGGGGTGGGGTGGGGTTGGGGGGGTCCCCCCACCTCAGGGCCTGTCCCAGGCTGAGCCCCCCCATTCCCCCCTCCCTGGGAGCAGAGCCTGGGGTCACCTCAGCTCCCGTGGCGGGGTCAGGGACAGTCAGGGGGGGCTGGAGGGGACCTGGCGATGTCCCTGAGGTCCTGCTGCAGCTGCTGCTGCTGTTTCCAGCCCCGGAGCACAGCTGGGGCCTCAAACATCTGGCCAGTGGCCATGGGACTGCAGCATCCCACGGGGATTTGGGATCCTGGGGGGGTTGGGATGCAGGATGCCCCAGGTCCCCCATGTCCCCCTGGCCTCCCTCCCCCATTTCTTCCCCTCCCCAGGAGCTGTGCCCGCTGGGACGCTGGGCTGGGCTCTCGGGGCCGGAGCAGCAGGTAGCACAGGTTTCCCGGGATCCTCCCGTCTGAGCCGGCTCCGTTCCCAGCCACGCCGCCCTCCGGGAAGGGCGGGAGGCCACGGGAGGATCCCGGAGCCGGTGGGAGCCATGGGAGGATCCCCTCGGGGCTGCTGGAGCCGCTCCCGGCCCTCGGGAGGGTTTCGGGCAGGGGGGATCCCGGCCGGGGCTGCAGCGGGGGGCCCGTGCTCAGCCCTCACCCACGGGGGAGCGTCCCGGCATTCCCGGTGGATTGTCCCGGCATTCCCGGCGTTGCCGTTATCCCGGCAGCAGCCCCGGCTCAGGCGGGGCCGTAGCAGAGGATCTCGCTCAGGTCGTAGCCGGTGACAGCGAAGGTGTCCCCGGCAGGGTCACAGAAGCGGGCGCCGCACACCTGAGTGTCTGTCACACACTCGGCGTGGCAGTGCTGCACCTGCGGGGGTCCGGATCCAATTCCAACCCCAATTCCAGGATTCCCACAGCTCCGAGGGCCACATCCCTGTCCCCTGTCCCCGTGGAGCAGCCCCGTGTCCTTGTCCCAAACCTGGACCCACCTCGATGTCATCGGTGTCCGGGTCCCTGCTGAGCTTCCAGACGTGGACAAAGGAATCCTCTGCACCCGACAGCAGCTGCCAGGGGAGCAGGGGGACAGTGGGGACACCACGGAGGTGGCAGCACCACTGGCAGGGTGGGACACTGGGGTGGGATATCGGGGTGGGATCTGAGGTTGGAATGTCAGATGGGATGTGGGGTGAGATGCCAGGTTGGGATTTCAGGTGGGATGTGGGGTGGGTGAGATGCCAGGTTGGGATTTCAGGTTGGAAGGCCAGGTGGGATGTGGGGCGAGATGCCAGGCTGGAATGCTAGGTGGGATGCCAGGTTGGGATTTCAGGTTGGAATTTCAGGTAGGAATGCCAACTGGGATGTGGAGTGGGATGCCAGGCTGGGATTTCAGGTTGGAATTTCAGGTGGAATGTGGGGGGGAATGCCAGATTGGGATTTCAGGATGGAATTCTTGTCACTCTGGGACGGGAATCCACCTGGGATGCCAGGTTGGAATGCCAGATTGGGATTTCAGGATGGAAGGCCAGGATGGAATGCCAGGTGGGATGCCAGGCTGGGATTTCAGGTTGGAATGCCAGGTGGAATGTGGGGGGGAATGCCAGATTGGGATTTCAGGATGGAATTCTTGTCACTCTGGGACGGGAATCCACCTGGGATGCCAGGTTGGAATTTCAGGTTGGAATGCCAGATTGGGATTTCAGGATGGAAGGCCAGGATGGAATGCCAGGTGGGATGCCAGGTTGGGGTTTCAGGTTGGAATGCCAGGTGGAATGCCAGGCTGGGATTTCAGGTTGGAATGCCAGGTTGGGATTTCAGGTAGGAATTCAAGGTGGGATGCCAGGTTCAGGTTGGGATTTCAGGTTGGAATGCCAGGTGGGATGTGGGGTGAGTGGGATGCAGGTTGAGATTTCAGGTAGGAATTTCAGGTTGGAATGCCAAGTGGGATATGGGGTGGGATGCCAGGTTGGGATTTCAGGATGGAATGCCAGGTTGGGATGCCAGGTTGGGATTTCAAGTCGGAATTTCAGGTTGGAATGCCAGGTTGGAATGCCAGGTGGCATGTCAGGGTGGAATGCAGGCTAAGATATTGGGCAGGATGCCAGCGTGGGATGCTGAGTGTGACGCCAGCTGTGACCCCAGCTGTGCCCCCTGTCCCCCCCGTACCTTGCCGGTGAGCGGTGCCAGGTCGAGCGCGTAGATCCAGCGGGCGTGGGCGCTGACCTGGGCGCGGATCCGCCCCGACCCCGCCTCCCAGAGCCGGATCTGCCCGTTCCCGTAGCCCGCGGCCACGATCCCGTTCCACAGCGCCACCGAGGAGCACGTGCAGCTGGACACAGGGCCACGTGTCACCACCGCAGGGGTGTCCCCCTCCTCGTGCCCGACACCCCGCGGCATCCCCGGGGCTCACCCAGATCCCGGGATCTTCCCCAGCAGCGTGAACTCCTCCCCGCTGCTCCACAGGCACAGCGTCCCGCAGTCATCGGCTGTCACCAGGTCCCCAGCCCCGTCCTGGGGGGAGAGGTGGCTCAGGGACACCGGGCGGTGTCCCCACTCTGGGATGGGGCACCAGGACAGCTGGGACAGCTCCTGAAGTGCTGACGGGTCCCGGCCGGGGGCGGCTCCGTTGGAACTCGTCCGGCCCTGCCCACGCGGCCACGCCAGGGTGGATTTCGAGGAAGGATCGGGGCACCCCTCCTTCCTTCCCTCCCTCCCTCCGTGAGGATTCCCGGCTCCTCCTGGCCCTGGGAATGCCCCAGTGCAGCCCTGGGAACCCTGGGAGCAAAGCCCGGGGTGGCAGTGGGAGGTGACACAAGAGCTCCGTGTCCCCACGGCGACAAGGCAGCTCGGGAATGGCATCTGGGGGGGATGAATTCCTTGGGGATCCCAAAGCAAGGAAAGTTCAGTGACTCATCAGGGAAAGTGCTGAGTGGGAGGAAACTGCCTGGTGAGTCTGCAGGGACCTGCCCTGGGAGCTTCCAGGAGGTTGCAGGAGAGATGGGAGGAATTTGGGACAAAGGATGGTGTGACAGGACACAGGGAATGGCTTCCCACAGGAGAAAGGGAGATTTGGGTGGGATTTTGGGAAGAAATCCTTCCCTGTGAGAGTGTGGCTGCCCCTGGATCCCTGGAAGTGTCCAAGGCCAGGCTGGAGCCACCTGGGACAGTGGAAGGTGTCCCTGATGAGATTTAGGGTCCCCTTGTCCCCCCATACCGGGGCCTGGCCCTGCTCGGCCGCGATGTCGGTGATGGGATCCCGGTGCTGCTCCAGGACCTCGCTCAGTGTCACGTTGGTCCCTTTTGGGGGGATGTCAAACACCAGCACGGCCCCAAAGGATGTCCCTGTGGGGTCAGGGGGGGTCAGCAGGGGCTGGGCCAGCCCAGGGCCACCACCCTGCCCACGCCCTGGGCTCACCCACGCAGACGAAGCGGCCGCCGGCAGCGGCGATGCCTCGGGCAAACACGGAATGTGCTGGAAGGGAAAGGAAAGGTTTGTGTCACTGGGGGACAGGGATTGGGGAACAGGTTTGTGTCACTGGGGGACAGGGATTGGGGAATGGAACAGGTTTGTGTCACCCTGGGACAGGGATTGGGGAACAGCTTTGTGTCACTGGGGGACAGGAATTGGGAAACAGGTTTGTGTCACCCCGGGACAGGAATTGGGGAAGGGAACAGGTTGTGTCACTGGGGGACAGGGATTGGGCTGGAAGGGAACAGGTTTGGGACAGGAATTGGGGAAGGGAACAGGTTTGTGTCACCCTGGGACAGGAATTGGGGAACAGGTTTGTGTCACTGGGGAACAAGGACTGGGGAACAGGTTTGTGTCACTGGGGGACAGGAATTGGGGAAGGGAACAGGTTTGGGACAGGAACTGGGGAAGGGAACAGGTTTGTGTCCCTGTGGGACAGGGATTGGGGAACAGGTTTGTGTCACTGTGGGACAGGAACTGGGGGTCACACCCCAGGCCTGGCACAGGTTTGGGCCTGTCACAAGAAGATGTTGAGGTGTTGGTGTGCAGGAGGTGGGGAAGGGGCTCAGCCTGGAGCAAAGGGGGATCAGGGGCTGTGGGAAATGGATT
Organism: Diglossa brunneiventris; assembly: GCA_019023105.1. Taxonomy (NCBI): domain Eukaryota; kingdom Metazoa; phylum Chordata; class Aves; order Passeriformes; family Thraupidae; genus Diglossa; species Diglossa brunneiventris. Next base: position 1,890,242 of record CM032356.1, on the reverse strand, counting down.
TGTAGAAAAGTTTTGAGGTTTGACAGAAGGGTTGGACAAATGGGGACCTTGTGGCTCTGCACAACTCCCTGACAGGAGGGGACAGCCAGGGAACAGGGACAGGACGAGAGGGAACAGCCCCAAGCTGTGCCAGGGGAGGTTTAGATTGGATATTGGCAAAATTCCCTCCTGGAAAGGGCTGGAATTTGCACCCTGGCAGGGGTGGAGTGCCCATCCCCGGGAGTTCTCCCAGCCCTGTGCAGGTGGCACTTGGGGACAGGGTCAGAGGTGGCCCGGGCAGGGCTGGGGGGCTCGGGGGGATTCACCTGCCGGGAGCTCCGGGACATCCAGGGCGTGCCAGAACACCATGGTGGAGCCATCAGCATCGTACATCTGCCATGGAGGGACAGGCTGGGACACTCTGGGGGGACAGGGGGACCCCCAGCACCCCCCAGTGGCCCCCAAGCCTCACCTGCACCCCACGCTGGGATGTGAGCACCAGCAGCACCCGTGATGGGAGCTCGCACCACGCGGCCTGCGGGGACACAGAGGGGACACTGAGGGGACACTGAGGGACCCCTCTGTGCCCTCCTGGGGACACTGAGGGACCCTGCTGTCCCCTCCTGGGGGTCTTCCCCTGGAGAACCCCCAAAATCCCCTCCTGAAACCTCTCAAACCCTCCCACAGGAGAACCCCAAACTCCTACTCCTGCATCAGGAGCCCCCAGATTTTCTCCTGGAGCCCCCAGATCTCCTCCTGAAGGCCCCCAAACCCCTCCTGAGCCCCCCAGTCCCCTCCTGGAGCCCCCCAAACCCCTCCTGGAGCCCCCCAAACCCATCCTCCTGGAACAGGAGCCCCTAAATCTCCTCCTGGAGCCCCCCAAATCCCTTCTCCTAGAAGAGGAGCCCCCAAATCTCCTCATGGAACAGGAACTCCCAAATCTCCCCCTGGAGACCCCCAAACCCTTCCTGGAGCCCCCCAAATCCTTCCTGGAGCCCCCCCAAACCCTTCCTCCTGGGATAGGAGCCCCCAAATTTTATCACTGAGCCCCCAAATCTCCTCCTGGTGCAGGAGCTCCCAAATCACTCCTCATGGAACAGGAGCCCCAAAATCTCCTCCTGGAGACCCCCAAACCCCTCCTGGAGCCCCCCAAACCCTTCATTTTATCACAGAGCCCCCAGATTTTCTCCTGGAGCCCCAAATCTCCTCCTGGAGCCCCCAAACTCCTACCGCTGGATCAGTAACCCCCAAACCTCCTCCTGGAGCTCCCCAAACCCCTCCTGGAGCCCTCAAAATTTCTCCTGGAACAGGAGCCCCCAAACCCCTCCTGGAGGCCCCTAAATTCCTTCTCCTGGAACAGGAGCCCCTAATATTTACCCTGGAGCCCCCAAATTTTCTCCTGGAAACCCCGAAACTCCTATCCCTGAAAAAAGAGCCCCCAGATTTCCTCCTGGAGCTCCCCAAACCTTTCCTCCTGGAACAGGAGCTCCCCAGATCTCCTCCTGGAAAAAGAGCCCCCAAATCTCCCCCTGGAGCCCCCCAAAGCCTTCATTCTGGAACAGGAGCTCCCCAAATCTCCTCCCAGAGCCCCCAGACCCTCTCCTGGGTTGCAGTCCCTCCCCCAGGTGTGTTTGATGCCCCCCAGGTCAATCCCTGCTGGCCTCAGGGACCCCCCCCAAATACCCCCAGCCCCCTCAGGGGGCTCCTTTCCCCTCCCCACACTCTGAGCCCTGCAGGATCCTGAACCCCCCAGCCCCATTTCAGCACCAGGGCTGTGACACGACCCCTCCCCAGTGCCAGGGAGGTGCCAGGGCTGTGACACGACCCCTCCCCAGTGCCAGGGAGGTGCCAGGGCCGGGTGCCACCCCCTGCCCACTGCCAGCAGGACCCAGCCCGGATTGTCCCCGTGCCTCACCTGGGTCAGCAGGGGGGTGCTGAGGGCAGAGCCCCCTCCCCGTGCCTGCAGCTGCCGGGGGGGCCCCTCGCTGGCCAGCAGGCTGAGGCTGGAGCCGTGCACGGCCCCGAAGGCGGGGGCGCGGCTGGGCGGGCACAGCACGGCCAGGTTGTTGTACAGGGCAGAGCTGCTGCTCCGCAGGGCCAGGCTGCGCTCCCGCCGGTACGGCCTGCGGGCAAACCGGGCTGCCAGGGCACCGGGGCACCGGGGGGGCACAGCCAGGGGGCTGGGGGTAGGTCCCGGTGGGGCTGGGGGCAGATCCAGAGGAGTGGGGGCAGACCAGGGGGTTGGGGACATATCCAGGGGGGCCTGGGAGTAGATCCAAGAGAGTGGGGGACAGCTCCAAGGGGGTCCGGGGAGCTCCAGGGGTCTGGGGGCAGATCCAGGGAAGGGGGGGAAGATCCAGAGGATCAGGGAGCAGATCCAAGGGGTGAGGGGCAGATCCCGGGGTCTGGGGGCAGATCCACCCCTCTCCCCTCCCAGCGCCCCCCACAACCCCCGGCCCGAGCTCCTGTGCCAGGGACCTCAGCCCAGCCCCACTTCACGGACCCCCCGCCCTGCCCGAGCCCTTCCCGAGCCCCCTGCCCTGCCCGTTCCGCCCTCCCCGAGGCCCGATCTCCCTCAGTGCCCCCCGCTCCCCCTCAGTGTCCCCGCTCCCCCTCAGCGCCCCCCGGTTCCCCTCAGTGCCCCCCGTTCCCCTCAGTGTCCCCGCTCCCCCTCAGCGCCCCCCGGTTCCCCTCAGTGACCCCTCAGCCCCCCCGGTTCCCCTCAGTGTCCCCTCGATTCCTCCAGTGTCCCCTCAGTGCCCCCGGTTCGCCCCGCTCCCCCTCAGCGCCCCCCGGTTCCCCTCAGCGCCCCTCGATTCCCTCAGCGCCCTCCGGTTCCCCTCAGCGCCCCCCGGTTCCCCTCAGTGCCCCTCGATTCCCTCAGTGCCCCCTCAGTGCCCCCGCTCCCCCTCAGCCCCCCCCGTTCCCCCCTCGATTCCCCCCCCCCCCCCGCTCACCCTGTGCTTGCCGCCGCCATGGAGACGCGTCGCGGCGTGATGACGCAAAAGCGGGCGGCGCACGGTGATTGCGTCACGTTGCCGTGGAGCCCGAGACGCCAAAAGGGCGGAGATGGCCGAGGTGGGGCTGGGAGAACTGGGAGGGACTGGGAGGGACTGGGAGGGACTGGGAGGGACTGGGAGGGACTGGGAGAACTGGGAGGGACTGGGAGGGACTGGGAGAGCTGGGAGGGACTCGGGGAACTGGGAGGAGGCAGAGCGGGGCAGAGGGGGCGGGGGATGGCTGGGAGGAGATGGGGGATATGGGGAGTTGGGATGTGCTGGGGTATACTGGGATGTACTGGGGTGTACTGGGATGAGCTGGGGAGCCATGCTGAGGTAGGCTGGGAGGTACTGGGCTATACTGGGATGCACTGAGATGCACTGAGATGGACTGGGATGTAATGGGATGTACTGGGATGTACTGGGAGTCCATGCTGGGGTGGGCTGGGCTATACTGGGATGTACTGGGATGCACTGGGATGTACTGGGATGTACTGGGATGTACTGGGGAGCCATGCTGAGGTGGGCTGGGAGGTACCGGGCTATACTGGGATGCACTGGGATGTACTGGGATGAGCTAGAATGTACTGGGAAGGCAGTTGAGGGGGGCTGGGAGGTATTGAGCTATACTGGGATGTACTGGGATGAGCTGAGGGGCCACGCTGGGCTGTGTGGTGGTGCACTGGTACTGGTCCTTACTGGGACACACTGGGCTATGTGGCGGTGCACTGGTACTGGTCCATACTGGGCCATACTGGGCTGTGTGGCAGTGTACTGGTCCATACTGGGACACACTGGGCTGTGTGGCGGTGTACTGGTCCATACTGGGACACACTGGGCTGTGTGGTGATGTACTGGTCCATACTGGGACACACTGGGCTGTGTGGCACTGTACTGGTCCATACTGGGACACACTGGGCTGCTCCCTTGGGGGCAGCAGGAGCTGTGGGTGTCTCTGTCCCGGCGCAGAAGGGGAAATCCCGCGGGGCCGGCGCCAGATCGAAGCAGGACAAGCCCCGAGCGCAGCCCCGGCAGCACCGGCGGGGCTCCCCGAGGAGCTCCGGGCGCGCCTCGATCCAGCCCAGCCCGTCCCCGGAGCCCCTGGAGCCGCTGGACGTGGAGCCCATCCTGGACGAGCTCCTGGAGCGGGTTCTGACCGAGGTCGCGCTGGCGGCCGTGGCTCGGCAGGTGAGAGACCCCTCCCCATAATTTGGGGAGGTTTTGGGGGGCTGGGAGGTGCGGGCGGGGTCTCAGCGCTGTGTCCCCAGCGGGTGCCATTCGCGGTGGCGCGGGCGCGCGATGCCATCCTGTTTGTGGCCGAGTGGCGCTTCCTGGTGCGGGATGACGAAGTCCCGGAGCCCGAAGGGCACCCGGAGCCCGAGCGGGACGGGGTCTGGAAGGAGGACGAGGAGCCCCCAGCCGGCATCTGGGACTCGTGGACACCGGGCGTTGTCGCCGTCGCGGACGCCTCTCCGCCCTCGGAAGAGGTGAGAGAGGCTCCCCGAGCCCCCGGAGCCCGCCCGGGCCGTGGGATCGCGGTGTCACCGCACCGGGTCCCCTCTGTCCCCTCTGTCCAGCTCTCGTCCGAGGAGCTCTCCGAGGCAGACGAGGCTCAAAGTCCGCCCGTGGGTCCCGGCGAGGTTCCCGGTGCTGCTCCCGCCGTGGATTTCCCTCGGCCCCGCGGCCCGGTCCCGTCCGGGGCTCGCCCGGTGCCAGCCAAAGGTCCCCTCGGCCGCGACACCGCCGCTGCTCCCGCCGTGGCTGTCCCTCTGTTCCCAGGCCAGGTGAGACGTGCCCCGATCCCCCCTCCCCGACACCCCTCGGGCCGAGCCCCAGAGGCTCCGTGGTGTCACCCACGGGGGAGGGACCCGACGCCCGCACCCACACCGGGTCCCTTTGCCCGCCGTGCCAGTCCCGGTCCGCCGCCGCCGCTCCTCCCGTTCAGCCTCCCGGGCCGCGACCGCCGCCCCGCCCGAAGCCGCCCAGCGCTCCCCAGCCCCGCGAGCGGGGCCGCCGCCTCTGCCGGTCCCCCGAGAGGAGACGCCCACACTCCCGAGCCCCCGGGAGGCGCCGCCAACCCTCCCGGCCCCCGCAGCCCCGGGCGGCCCCGCCGGACGCGCCCCCGCCCCCGCCCCCGGTTCCGCCGCCGGCCGCGCCTCCGGAACCCGCAGCGCCGGCAGCACCGGAGCCCCGCGAGCAAGAGGCACCGCCACCATCATCATCCTCCCGCTCCAGCGCGGCGTCCATCCATCCGCGCAGAGCCTCCCGCAGCCCCGGCGTGCCCCGGCTCGGTGCCCGGCGCGGCGCCGCCCGCTGGGTGCTGCCCGAGGTGAAGGTGCTGGACGTGAGCACCGAGGCCGAGCGGCCGCGCTCGGGAGCATCGCGGTCCCGGTTGCCCCTCTCGGGATCCCTCGTGCAGGTGATCCCGGCAACCGCCAGGGCCGCCAGGGCCGAGCCGCAGCTCTGCGACCCCTGGCTGGCCTCGGTCCGCCTGGCTCCCGGTGTCACCGTGCGCTGGGGACGCTGCGAGCGCCGCGGGCCCGCCCTGGCGGGGCACGGCGGGGACGAGCAGGGTGACGAGGCGCTGAGGAGGGCGGAGAAGGACCTGAAGCCCATCCTGCCCTACCCGGAGTGCCGCCTCTCGGAGTACGGAGAGGCGGAGGAGTGGCAGGACAGCCCGCTGGAAACGGACCAGCTCCCGAGGCTGCCCCTCCCGGCGCCCGGTCCCGCTCTGGGGGGATCCCTGTCTCCCCGAGTGTCGCCGGTGCAGTGGCTGGGACGGGCCGGGGCCTCGGGGGACCCTCTCGGAGGTCGGGGATCTTTTCCTCAGAAGTAAATAAAAAAAAAAAAAAAACATTAACATGAGTTTTGCAGAGCCCACGGTGCCACCAGCGCCCGCCCCCGGCGGGTCCCCGCAGCCCCTTTGTCCCCAAATGAGGAATAAGGGCGATGTGACGGTGACACGTGCGGCTTCGCCCCCGGACATCCCGTCCTGGGGAACGGGGACAGGGCGGGCAGAGCCTGTCCGGAGCCTCCTCTGCCTTCCCGGGAGCTCCGGGCGCAGCTCGGGGTCCCTCGCTGGGGCTGTCCCCGCCCGCTGGGCCGTCCACAGGGACCTGCTCCAGCCCGAAGGGGACTTCAGGGGACATCGCCCCTCCTGTAGCCGCCCCGGGGTTGCAGAGAGTCCGAAGTGGCGCGGGCGAGCAGCCCTGGGGACACTGAGGTGGCACCGCGGACAGCGATGTGACACAGGGAGCTTTACCTGTCCCCCGAGCTGCATTCAGAGACCCTCATTAGCATACGAGTGGGCGTGGTTTCAGCTCATTAGCATGAGGTGCGATGCCAGGCGCGGTTTTCAGCTCCTTTTCAGCACCAGGTGAGGCCTCAGGCGCGGATTTCGGTTCCTCATTAGCAGAAGATGACGGAGTGGGCGCGGCTTTCAGTTCCTAATTAGCGTTTCACCACTCGGGTCTTAATTCAGCGCTCACCGAGTGTCCAATCTGGCGGCCCTACAAAGCAGGAAACTCCCAAATCACCCATCCTATTTGTGATCTCATTTTTTGCGCTGCTACAATTCCTCCCGCGTTACTCAACACCGTAGGAAGGTGTCGGGTCTAGCCTGGCAGAAACTCTTGGTGGAGGTAAAAAAAAGCCCAGGTGTTTCCCAGCACCCACAGGTTACTAAGAGCAGGAAATGAGGTGTAATTTCCTGACAGGGTGGCACTGGGGACAGTGGGGTGGCACAGGACACACGTGCCTCACCTTTCTGCCTGCTCCAGCCACTCTGCTGTCCCTGCTCGGCTCCCAGCGGCTCACGGAGCAGAGGGACCCGTGCCGTGCCGTGCCGTGCCGTGCCGTGCCGTGCCACCGGCCGGGCAAAGGTCCCGCTGTGACCTCTGTCCCCAGCGCCACCCCGCGCCCGGCCATGGAGCTGCTGCGGGCTCTGAGCCCCCCGTGGTGGCTCCTGCCGCTCCTGCTGCTGGCCCTGCTGCTCCGAGCCACTCGCCGGAGCCCCTGGGACCCCCGCAAGTGTCCCACTGACCTGACGGGCAAGACAGTGATTGTCACCGGCGCCAACAGCGGTGAGCGGGGAGGGCGGGCGGGGACACGCGTGTGGGAGGCGGCGTGATGGCTGAGGGGCGACCTGCCGGGGACATGGGTGTCCCTTGGCCAGCCCAGGACCCCAGTCCCTGCTTTGGGAGTACCAGTGGCTGCAGAAGAAGCTGGTGGCCATCCCTGGGCATCCACAGCGTGCTCCTGGTGCCCTCTGCTCACCTTCCTTAATTCGGGACTGTTAATGACTGACGGACAAGGCCACCACGGCCACCATGTCACACCAGGGGTGGGGTCACTGCTCCCACCTGTGTTCCAGTCCCACTGCTGGAGATGTCAGGACCCCCAGGCTGGGGTTGGGATGTCCACACACACCCAGGGACAGAGCGACCCCGCACGTGCTGGGCTCCATCCCCTCCCCAGCGCCCACCATTTCCTGCTGGGTGGTTTTGACCGTGGCAGGGGCTGCCCAAACCCCGGGGCACCGACCCCAAGGGACAAGCGGGACGTGGCTGGGATCTGCCCACACCCCCTCCGTGTCCCGCAGGCATCGGCAAGTGCGTGGCCATGGAGATGGCACGCCGCAATGCCCGCACCATCCTGGCGTGCCGGAGCCGGGAGCGGGGCCAGGCGGCCGTGCAGGAGATCCGGGCGGCCACCGGGAACCGGGCGGTGATGCTGAGGCTGCTGGACACCGGCTCGCTGGCCTCGGTGCGAGCCTTCGCCGCGGCCGTGCTGCGGGAGGAGCCGCGCCTGGACGTGCTGGTCAACAACGCCGGAGTCACCGGTAGGTGCCGGGCAAAGCCCTCCGGCCACAAGAGGGGTCCAGAGCCTCGTCCCGATGCCCACGGCACTGCCCCGCTGTGGGGGTACCAGCTGTCGGTTTGTCTGTCTGCATTGAAGGCACTTGAGATGGTAAATCTAAGCTGGGAGGTTGTGTTGGTCTGTTGGAAGGAAGGAGGGCTCTGCAGAGAGACTCAGATGCGTTGGATGGATGGGCAGAGTGCAACAGAGGTCATTCTGCCCCTGAAGAATTTTGTGACCAGCAGGAGCAGGGAGGTCATTCTGCCCCTGTAGAATGGTGTGCCCAGAAGGAGCTGGGAGGTCATTCTGGCCCTGAAGAATTTTGTGACCAGGAGGAGCAGGGAGGTCATTCTGCCCCTGTAGAATTGTGTGACCAGCAGGAGCTGGGAGGTCATTGTTACCCTGAAGAATTTTGTGCCCAGCAGGAGCAGAGAGGTCATTCTGCCCCTGTACTCAGCACTGGTGAGGCCACGCCTCGAGTGTTGTGTCCAGTTTCGTCACCTCAGTTTAGGAAGGACATTGAGATGCTCAAACACAAAGCTGGTGAGGGGCCTGGAACACAAACCCTGTGAGGAACGTTTGAAGGAGCTGGGGCTGTTCAGCCTGGAGAAGAGGAGGCTCAGAGGTGACCTTATCGCTCTCTACACCTCCCTGAAGGGAGGTTGCAGACAGGTGGGGTCGGTCTCTGACAGAGCCAGAGGACACAGCCTCGAGCTACATCACGGAAGGTGTAGGTTGGATATTAGGAAGAAATTTTTCACCAAAAGAACAATAAAGTGCTGGAATGCTCTTCCCAGGGAGGTGGTAGAATCACCATCTCTGGGTGTGTTTAAAAAAAGACTGGCCATGGCACTTGGTGCTATAGTCTGGTTGAGGTGTGAGGGCATAGGTTGGACTCGATGATCTTAGAGGTCTCTTCCAACCTCATTCTGTGATTATTCTGTGTTCAGACTCAGGTGTTTATTATTTCTTATCAGTAAAACAGTCTCACTACTGTGAGTTCAGCAGCTTTTCATTAGAAGGCACGAAATGGCCAACAATCTCTTGTTGTAAGGTCTGTTAAGACTAAACTGTCCAATTATGAACTGACATTTAGATTATTTTTCCTTTTAACCCAATAACTGATCCCAACGTGGACTTTGCTGCCCAATTACAAAATGCCACCCAAACCCATGGAGAAGAAGGAAGAAGAAGCATGAAGAAGAAACCCAGGATGATCCTGTGCCCTCCATCTTGCTTCCATCCACAGCACACTAAAAATCCCAAAACCTCAATTTCTCACCCAGTGACACACCTACACTGCTCTCTATAATCTATTTCACTTTTGTGGATTCCAGTCTATCTTGAAGTCTGGGAAACTTTCTCCATGAATGACGGTCAGAGTCAGTGCTGCCCTGGGGGTCAGGGCACCCCAGAGCAGACACAGAAATATTCCCAGTGCCCTGGGTTTCCACACCCACCCTCCTTTCAGGGCTGCCCTTCGCCATCACATCGGAAGGATTGGAGCAAACCTTCGCCACCAACTACCTGGGCCCGTTCCTGCTCACCAACCTCCTCCTGGGTGAGCACAGGGGCTGGGGGAGTCAGGGGGGGCTCTGGGGACTCCTCCTTGCTCACCACCTATATTGGTATAATTACCAATTAATAATTGGTAATTATTTGTATAATTACCGATATAGCAGATGGGATGTGCCTTGGATTGTCTGGCACAAATCAAATAGTGGCACTGTGGTGTTTCACCCCAGAGCCACTTTTTGGCTGGCTGGGTGTTGCAGTGGGTGCCTGGACACAAGTCCAGGCATGCAGGAGCTCTGGTGGTCCCCGGGTTTACCTCTGGGGGAGAAGCTTTAAGGTGATGGTGAAGGAAAGGAGTCGGTTCTGGTGAAGGGTTTTGATCCAGAGCTTTATTGTTGCCCTCAGGCCTCTGAATGCAGAACAGCTCCAACAGAACTCCCTGACTGTGTGGTTGCTCTTTTACCCAGGGGAGGGGAGGAGGGAAAGGGTTGGAGCCACCAACCAGGTATGGGGGAGTCTTAAGGGACAAAGGACACCTGGATGGCCCAATGTCCCCCCAGGGGTGGAGGCATCTTTTGAATTCTGCCAATCACCCAATGCCCTTCTGGAATGCCAGGACTGACAGTGCTGGGAGGGGTCAGGAGAGGAGACTGACACACCTGGCAGGGAATTATCAGGGAGAAACCCAGGGAACCTGAGGCAAACCATGACATGGCACCGCAACACCAACCCCCTGCTTGGCACAGACCTGCTGAAGGCCTCGGCGCCCGCCCGGGTGGTGAACGTGTCGTCATTCCGGCACAGCGTGGGCACGGCTGACAGCGGGTACCTGACGGGGCAGCGGCGCCCGGGCGGGCACGACGCCGCCTACAACAGCACCAAGCTGATGAACGTGCTCTTCACCGCCGAGCTGGCACGGCGCCTGCAGGGCACAGGTAGGTGCCGGGCCGTGGCACCCTGGGGACATCCCCTGTGCCAACTCCCTGTGCCAGATCTCAGGGGCTGCTGGCAGAGCTGAGGGGTCTGAGACACTCGCTGGGATGCCCCAAAGGTGGCAGAACCCCGGCTGAGGTCAGGCTGGGGGCTGCTCCTGCTGCTCCCCGAGGGATTTGGGGCACTGGGGTGCCCACCCTGCTGACGGTGTGACCTGGCAGGGGTGACGGCCAACGCGCTGAGCCCGGGTGTGGTGAGCACCAGCATCATGCGCCACTTCAGCCGGCCCGTGCGGGCACTCTTCGCCCTCCTCCGTCCCTTCATGAAGGTGAGCGGGGCCGGGTCCTGCCCATCCCGGGGGCAGCGGGGTGGGAGGGGGGTGCCAGCCCCCTCCTCACCCCCATTTCCCCGCAGTCACCCGAGCAGGGCGCTGCCAGCACCATCTTCTGCGCCATCTCGGAGGAAGCCGAGGGCATCACCGGGAAATATTTCGACAGCAGCTGCCGGCTGGCGCTGCCCTCGGCGGCCGCCCGCGACCCCGCGCTGGCACGGAAGCTCTGGGAGGCATCGGAGCGGCTGACGGGGCTCACGGAGCAGGGCTGAGCCACCGGGATGTCACCCCTCAGGGCGGGAATGGGGACACGGACGCTGCTCTGCTCCCCCTGCGCTGCCGAGGGGACAACACGGTGCTGGCCAGCTGTGACTGTGACACTTTTATTAAAAACCCCGACGCTACTCCCAGGTGATGTCCAGCTCCAGCCGCTGCTTCCTCACGGCCTGCAGGAAGCTGTCGTAGTCGCGCCGGTGGATGTCGGGGCAGCGGGACAGCTCCAGGCGCCGCAGGGGCCCCTCGGAGGCCAGCAGCTGCCACACGGCGCCGGGGGACACGCGGCTCCCGGCCAGCGACAGCTCCCGCAGCTCCCGCAGCCCCGGCAGCGCCGGCTCCAGCACCGAGTCCAGCGGGAAGGGCAGCGCCAGCAGGCGCAGGGTCTGCAGCCGCGGGGCCCCGCACAGCAGCGAGGCCAGCGTGGAGCTCAGCACCGGCCCGTGTGCGGCCGGAACGGGCCCGGCGAGGCTCAGTGAGAAGCTCTGGAGCAGGGGCAGCCCCCGGGGCAGCAGGTCGGTGGCCCAGCGTGGTGGCGAGGCAGAGGGCTCCTCCTCGGGGGGCTCGTGGTGGGTGTGGGGGTCTGGTGGCACCTCCAGCTCGGCGCAGAAGCTCTGCAGGCCGGGGCAGCTGGCGAGGAGGGTGGGCAGCGAGAGAGGGTCCCGGCAGGTGAAGCCGTGCAGGGTCAGGGTACGCAGGCGGGTGCCCAGGCCCTGTGCCAGGGGCAGCAGCTCTGCCAGCGCCCGGCCGTGCCGCCCGGAGCAGCCCAGCGTCACCCGGGACAGGCAATCCCAGCTCAGCAGCTCCCGAAGCCCCGAGGGGCCGGGATCGTCCCCAAGCCACACGCTGACCTCCTCAACCTGGGGACACACGGCGTGGACGGTGCTCAGGGCGTCCTCCTCCAGCTCCTCCAGCTGCCGCAGGGGCAGCGTGAGCGGGGCTCCCTCTGCTGCAGCCCCCCGGCCCCGCGCCAGCTCCTCCAGCGAGGGGAATCCCTCGGAGTCCTCGGTGCCACCCAGCTGCCCTGAGCGCAGCAGCCGCAGCGCATCCGGCACGGCACCGTGTGCCAGCACCTCCAGGCACGGCAGGGCCAGCAGCAGGAAGGCCACGGCAGCCACCGTGTCCCCGTCGCCGGCGTGCTCCAGGTCGCGGGCCAGCAGGACACGGAGCATGGGGCAGCCGGGGCTCCGCTCGGCGGGGTCGTAGCCCAGGTGGCGCAGGGCGCGCGGTGTCACCTTCCTGCAGCCGGTCACGTCGAGCTCCCGCAGGTGGCGGCAGCAGGAGCCCACGGCCGACAGCACCTGGAGGTTGGCCTGGGTGTGGGCCAGCCCCAGACGGCTCAGGCGGGGCAGCCCCTCGGCCAGGTCCACCAGCACGGCCGGGGAGAGGCGCCCGCAGCCGCCCAGCTCCAGCACGCTCAGACCCTGCGGGCACACGGGGAGAGCCTCAGGGGGGGCGGGAAGGGGGGGCACAGATGCCACTCTCACCCCCTGCAAGACTCAGAGAGGGTGGGCAGGCCCTGTCTGCTCTCCCTGTGCCAACCCCTTGGCACAGAGATGATGGCAGCCCCATGGATGGTGAGCACCCACCCCAAGCTCTATCCCCCTTACCCTATGGAAAGTGGGCACCCCCAGCCCCACAGAGGATGGGCACCCCTGTCCCACTCTCCCATGCCCTTAGAGGGTTGTCACACCCAGCCCCACACACCTTGGCACTCCCAGAGTGTTGTCACCCCTTAACCCCATGGATGGTGAGCACCCACCCCAAGCTCTACCCCCCTTACCCCATGGAAGGTGGGCACCCCTGTCCCACTCTCCCATCCCCTAGAGGGGTCACGCCCAACCAAACTCCCCCTACCCCACAGCCCTGATCCCCCAGAGTGTTGTCATCCCCAGCCCCATGGATAGTGAGCACCCACCCCGAGCTCTACCCCCTTACCCTATGGAAAGTGGGCACCCCCAGCCCCACAGAGGATGGGCACCCCTGTCCCACTCTCCCATCCCCTAGAGGGGGTCACACCCAGCCCCACTCCCCGTGCCCCACACACCTTGGCGCTCCCAGAGCGTTGTCTCCCCCAACCCCACAGACATCACTCCCAGCCCCATCCCCTCTCTCCCGGGCCCTGCCCCGTGCCCACCTGGCAGCGCAGCACGATGAGGTGCCCCAGGGCATTGTTGGCCAGGGCAGGGCAGCTCCTCAGGCTGAGCTGGCGCAGGTGTGGCAGCAGCAGCAGGTGCAGCGCTGCCCGTGACAGCCGCCGGCTCGTCCCCAGCAGCCGCAGCAGCTCCTGCACCAGCCCGCAGGCTGGGGGGGACAGGGGGGTCAGCCAGGCCTGGGGACGCTCCCTGGCCCCCCCACGGGGGTCCCAGCGCTCTGGGGCACCCCCCAGGGCTCACCCAGGTCGTTGAAGGGCCCCACGAGGAAGCGGAACTCGTACTCGTCCAGGTAATTGTCACTGTAGTCCTTGGCCCAGAGGCTCTGCATGTGCTGGGCCAGGCTCTGCAGGCACAGCGAGGTCAGCGTGGGCACTGCCCGCCGCTGGGGCATCCCTGCATGGGGACAGGGACAGTCAGGGACAGCCACCGTGGGCACTGCCCGCCGCTGGGGCATCCCTGCATGGGGACAGGGACAGTCAGGGACAGCCACTGTGCCACCAGGACATCCCTAGGACAGGGACAGGGACAGTCAGGGACAGCCACTGTGCCACCAGGACATCCCTGGGACAGGGGAAAATAAAATGGGAAATGGGGAAAAAAATGGGAAATGTAGAAAAGACCCTGGGAAATGGGGAAAAAAATGGGAAATGGGGGAAAGACCCCAGGAAATGGAAAAAGAACCCCAGGAAATGGGGAAAAAACTGGGGAATGGGGAAAAGGGCCCTGGGAAATGGGGAAAAACCACCAGGAAGTGGGGAAAAAAACTGGGAAATGGGGAAAAAATGGGAAATGGGGGAAAGACCCCTGGAAATGGAAAAAGAACCCCAGGAAATGGAAAAAGAACCCCGGGAAATGGGGAAAAACCTGGGAAATGGGGAAAGAACTGGGGAATGGGGAAAAGGACCCCGGGAAATGGGGAAAAACCACCAGGAAATGGGGAAAGAACTGGGAAATGGGGAAAAGAACCCTGGGAAATGGGGAAAAACCACCAGGAAATGGGGAAAGAAGCTCAGGAAGTGGGAAGAGCCCCAGGAAATGGGGAAAACCCCTGAGGTACTGGAAAAGGCCCCTCTGGGACAGGAGGAGACCCCCAGGAACTGGGAAAGCCCCTCCAGGAAGCAGCTGAGGGACAGCAGAGGGAACACAGAGAGCTCTGGGACACAGAGCCACAGGGCAGGGCCGTGTGTCACTGTCACTGTCACCAGGGCAGGGCCGTGTGTCACTGTCACTGCCACTGTCACTGCCACTGTCACCAGGGCAGGGTCCAACGGGAACTCCCACGGACAGCAGCGGGACACGGGATGGGACATTGGGGATGGGACACTGGGGAGGGGACACTGGGGAGGGGACATTAGAATGGGACACCAGGAGGGGACATTGGGCATGGGACACTGGGAATGGGCCAGCGGGGATGGGACATTGGGGATGGGACACTGGGGATGGGACATTATAATGAGACACCAGAAGGGGACATTGGGATGGGACACTGGCAATGGGACACCGGGAGGGGACACTGGGGATGGGACACGGGAATGGGACACGGGGAATGGGACAGCAGGGATGGGACACAGGGGATGAGACATGGGGATGGGACATTAGAATGGGACACCGGGAGAGGACATTGGGGATGGGACACCAGGAATGGGACACTGGGAATGGGACATTAGAATGGGACACCGGGAGGACACTGGGGATGGGACATTAGAATGGGACACCGGGGGACATTAGGATGGGACACTGGGAATGGGACACCGGGAATGGGACACCAAACCCTTCCCGGAGGGACCGGATCGGGTCCAGCGGGGAAATTCCGCGGGAGGAAATTCGGGTTAGGGTTAGGCTCCCTTCCATCGGCCCCTCCTCGAGCCTGTCCCTGGGGACCCTCAGTGACCTCGAGACCGCCCCACTTTGGGATCCCCTCTGCCCGGTCCCCTCCCCAAATCCCGAAATCCCAACCGGAGCCACGACCAGGACCCAATCCCAACCGAAACCCAATAATAACCCCCCCGTTCCTATGGCAACGCCTCCTGCCACCAGCCCATTGCTGCGGGCGAGCCGTGCCAGCTCGGGAGCACTTACCGAGAGCCGATTGATCCCGTCCCGTCGCGTTGCTTCCTCCTCCTCCTCCTTTTCCTCCTCCTCCTCCTCCCCGGGCCTGGAGCCGCCATCACTCGCCCCTCCCTTTCGCTGGCCTCACTTTGCGCACTGCGCATGCGCAAAGCGTAAAGACCCTTCCGCCCTTACTGCCCCCCTGGGCTGCCCAGGGCTGTGCCTGACTCCCAGCGCGGCAGTACGGGGAGGGCGGCGGTGGCCCGATGTGTCAGGCACAGCGCGGGCAGCCCGCGGGGGCTTTGTTGTCGGGCGGGGTCGACGGTACCGGGAGCGGCCGGGCCGGAGGTACCGGGGGAGGCCTGAGGGGGTCGGGGGCTCCCGGAGCGTCCCGGGAATGAGGATTTGGGTGGATGATGCGGGTTTGAGGTGGGAGATGTGGATTTGGGGCGGGGCAGAGACAGGGAGGGGCGGCGGTGGTGGTGGGAGGCCGAGAGTCCTTCGTTGTGAGGGGTCTGAGGGGCTGCGTGAGGGGATTGGGGAGCTCTGAGGGGCTTCAAAGGGTCTGGGGGTGGGTAAAGGGGCTTTAGGGCTTTGTGTGAGGGGTTTGTGGGGCTTTGAGGAGATTTAGGGGTTTTTTGAGGGATTTCTGAGCGATTTGGGGCAGTTTTGGGGTTTAGAGGCTCTAAAAGGGTTTTTGGGGATCTCACTGTGGGGGATTTAGGGGTGTGTGGGTGGGTCTGGGGGATATTTAGGGGCTGTGAGCGCTTTATGGGGTGTCTGTGGGGTGTTTGGGGGCATTTAGGGGCTGTGGGAGGGTCTGTAGGGGTTTTAGGGGGATTTAGGGATGTTTTGGGTGGTTTAGGGGCTGTGGGAGAGTCTGTAGGGGATTTAGGGATGTTTTGGGTGGTTTAGAGGCTGCGTGAGGGGATTGGGGAGCTCTGAGGGGGTTTAAAGGGTCTGCGTGTGGGTGAAAGGGCTTTAGGGCTTTGTGTGAGGGGTTTGTGGGGCTTTGAGGAGATTTAGGGTTTTTTTGAGGGACGCCGGAGAGATTTGGGGCGGTTTTGGGGTTTAGGGGCTCTAAAAGGGTTTTTAGGGTCTCGCTGTGGGGGATTTAGGGGTGTGTGGGTGGGTCTGGGGGATGTTTAGGGGCTGTGAGCGCTTTATGGGTGTCTGTGGGGTTTCGGGGGCATTTAGGGGCTGTGGGAGGGTCTGTAGGGGATTTAGGGATGTTTTGGGTGGTTTAGGGGTTGCGTGAGGGGATTGGGGAGCTCTGAGGGGTTTTAAAGGGTCTGGGGGTGGGTAAAGGGGCTTTAGGACTTCGTGTGAGGGGTTTGTGGGGCTTTGAGGAGATTTAGGGGTTTTTTGAGGGACGCTTGAAAGATTTGAAGGGGTTTGGGGCGGTTTTGGGGTTTAGGGGCTCTAAAAGGGTTTTTGGGGTCTCGCTGTGGGCGATTTAGGGGTGTGTGGGTGGGTCTGGGGGATGTTTAGGGGCTGCGAGCGCTTTATGGGGTGTGGGGGTGTCTGTGGGGTGTTCGGGGGCATTTAGGGCTCTCTGGGGGTGTTTGGGGGGATTTAGGGGTGTGTTGAGGGCATTTAGGGTATTTGAGAGGGATTTAGGGGTTTTTAGGGTCATTTTGGGGTCGTGGGAGGGTGTGTGTGGATGTTTGGGGGGATTTAGGGCTGTTTGAGGGCATTTAGGGGCATTTGAAAGGGATTTAGGGGTTTTTAGGGTCATTTTGGGGTTGTGGAGGGGTCTGCAGGGGTATTTAGGGCTGTTTGGGGGATTTAGGGGTGTTTAGGGGGCATTTAGGGGCATTTGGAGGGGATTTAGGGCTTTTGAGGAGTATTTAGGGATGTTCTGGGGCATTTAGGGCTGTTTAGGGGCACTTTAGGGGTGCTTAAGGGACATTTAGAGGTGTTTGGGGCATTTGGGGCTGTTTGAAGGCATTTTGGGGTATTTGGAAGGGATTTAGGGGTTTTTGGGGGCTTTTTGTACTTGTGGGAGGGTCTGTAGGGGTTTTAAGGGGATTTAGGCGTGTGTTGAGGGCATTTCGGGGTGTTTGGAAGGGATTTAGGATTTTTAGGTGCATTTGCGGTATTTAGGGATGTTTTGGGGACATTTAGGGCTGTTTTGGGAAGGATTTAGGGGTGTTTGAGGGCATTTAGGGGTGTTTGGGGTGGATTTAGGGGTTTTAGGGTCATTTTGGGGTTCTGGGAGGGTCTATATGGATGTTTGAGGGGATTTAGGGGCATTTGAAAGGGATTTAGGGGTTTTTAGGGTAATTTTGGGGTTGTGGGAGGGTCTGTAGGGATATTTAGGGGAATTTAGGGGTGCTCAGGGAGGATTTAGGGGTTTTGGGGGGCTTTTTGGGGTTGTGGGAGGGTCTTCAGGGATATTTAGCAATGTTTGGGAGGATTTAGGGGCGTTTGGGGTGGATTTAGGGGTTTTAGGGTCATTTTGGGGTTGTGGGAGGGTCTGTATGGATGTTTGGGGGCATTTAGGGCTGTTTAGGGAGGATTTAGGGGTTTTGGGGGGCTTTTTGTGGTTGAGGGAGGGTCTGTAGGGTTTTAAAGGGGATTTAGGGGTGTTTGAGGGCATTTAGGGGCATTTGAAAGGGATTTAGGGGTTTTTAGGGGCATTTTGGGGTTGTGGGGGGTCTGTAGCAGTATTTAGGGGGCATTTAGGGATGTTTAGGGGCATTTGGGGCTTTTTGAAGGCGTTTAGGCATGTTTGGAAGGGATTTAGGGGTTTTTAGGGGCATTTTGTGGTTGTGGGAGGGTCTGTAGGGGTTTTAAGGGGATTTAGAGGTGTTTGGAAGGGATTTAGGGGTTTTTAGGTGCATTTGGGGTATTTAGGGATGTTTTGGGGGCATTTAGGGCTGTTTTGGGAAGGATTTAGGGGTGTTTGAGGGCATTTAGGGGTGTTTAAGGGAATTTAGGGGTTTTAGGGGCATTTTGGGGTTGTGGGACAGTCTGCAGGGATATTTAGGGCTGTGTGGGGGGATTTAGGGGTGTTTAAAGGCATTTAGGGGTGTTTGAAAGGGATTTAGGGGTTTTTAGGGGCATTTTGGGGGCATTTGAGGGTGTTTTGGGGGCATTTAGGGTTGTCTGGGGACATTTAGGGATGTTTAGGGGCACTTTAGGGCTGCTTAGGGGACATTTAGAGGTGTTTGGGGAGCATTTGGGGCTTTTTGAAGGCATTTAGGGGCATTTGGAAGGGATTTAGGGGTTTTTAGGGGCATTTGAGGTTCTGGGGAGGTCTGCAGGGATATTTAGGGCTGTGTGGGGGGATTTAGGGGTATTTGGAAGGGATTTAGGGGTTTTTAGGGTCATTTTGGGGTTCTGGGAGGGTCTGTAGGGATATTTAGGGGGATTTAGGGGTGTTTAGGAAGGATTTAGGGTTTTTTGGGGGCTTTTTGGGGTTGTGGGAGGGTCTGTATGGATGTTTGGGGGGATTTAGGGGTATTTGGAAGGGATTTAGGAGTTTTTCGGGCCATTTTGGGGTTGTGGAGGGGTCTGCAGGCATATTTAGGGATGTTTGGGGGATTTAGGGGTGTTTGGGGTGGATTTAGGGGTTTTAGGATCATTTTGGGGTTGCGGGAGGGTCTGTAGGGGTTTTAAGGGGATTTAGGGGTGTTTGGAAGGGATTTAGGGGTTTTTAGGTGCATTTGGGGTATTTAGGGATGTTTTGGGGGCATTTAGGGCTGTTTTGGGAAGGATTTAGGGGTATTTGAAAGGGATTTAGGGCTTTTAGGGTCATTTTGGGGTTGTGGGAGGGTCTGTATGGATGTTTGGGGGGATTTAGGGGTGTGTTGAGGGTATTTAGGGGGAATTTAGGGCTGTTTGGAAGGGATTTAGGGGTTTTTAGGTGCATTTGGGGTATTTTGGGATGTTTTGGGGGCATTTAGGGCTGTTTTTTGATAGAATGGGATTTTTTGGAGGGAATGGAGTTTTAAAGAATTGGGGGGTTTTGGAGGAAATGGGGTTCTGATAGAATGGGATTTTTAGGAGGGATTGGGGTTTTTTTTTGAGGGAATGGGGTTTTGATGAATTAGGATTTTTGGAGGGATTGGGGTTTTTTGAGGGACTGGGGTTTTGATAAAATGAGATTTTTAGGAGGGATTGGGGTTTTGATAGAATGGGGTTTTTTGGAGGGGATCGAGTTTTAAAGGATTGGGGGTTTTGGAGGGAATGGGGTTCTGATAGACTGGGATTTTTGGAGGGATTGGGGTTTTGATGGATTGAGGTTTTTAGGAGAGATTGGGGTTTTGATAGAATGGGGTTTGGATAGAATGGGGTTCATAGGAGGGATTGGGGTTTTTTGGAAGTAATGGGATTTTGATGGATTGGGGAATTTTGAGGAAATGGGGTTTGGATAGAATGGGGTTTTTAGGAGGGATTGGGGTTTTGATGCATTGGGGTTTTTTGAGGGAATGGGCCTTTTTCGTGGATTGGGGTTTTGATGCATTGGGGTTTTTTTGGATGGATTGGGTTTTTTTTGGATGAAGTTTTGATGGATTGGGGTTCTGATGGATTGGGGTTCATTGATTATGGGATGCCTCCCACCCTTTATCCCCCCTGCTCCGTGCCCTCATTCCCCACCCCTCAGGAATTCCTTAAGGAAAACGAGGGAATCAAGTTCAGATCTCGGAATTGCTCCGAGCGAGATCCGAGGGGCTTTGAGAGGAATTTCTGCTCCGACCACCCCGCAAAGTCCCAATTCCCCGAGCTCCTAAATCCGCTTTTCCCGGGAGATACCCACTGACCTCCCGCCGCATCCTCGGCGTGTCCGGCCGTTGCTGTGGCTACCGAGCATCGGGAATGCGCCGGGAATGCGCCGGGATGATGCCGGGGGAGGAGGAGGAGGATGAGGAGGAGGGAGGAGGAGGAGGAGGAGGAGGAGGAGGAGGCTGCGGGGGCTGCGGTGCCGCGGTGCAGCCGAGCAGGGCGCAGGCTCCAGCGGCGGGCGGGTCCTAGCGCCGGATCGAACTCCAGAGGGGGAAAAATCAGGAAAAAATCGAGAAAAAAATCGGGAAAAATCAGGAGAAAATCGGGGGGAAAGTCCGGAAAAAACCGGGGAAAAATCGGGAAAAATCAGGAAAAAACCGGGAAAGAATTCGGGGGAAAACCGGGAAAACAGTCGGGAAAAAAACCCCGGGAAAAATCGGGGGAAAAAAAAAAAACGGGAAAAAACGGGGGTAAAAATCGGGAAAAAAAATGGGGAAAAAACGGGGAAAATAAAAAACGGGAAAAAAACCCGGGAAAAAACCGGGGAAAATCAGGGAAAAAAACCGGGAAAAAATCGGGAAAAAAAAAAAAAAACGGGAAAAAAACAGAGAAAATCGGGAAAAAAACCCGGGAAAAAACCGGGAAAAAAAACCGGAAAAAAACCGGGGAAGAAACCGAGAAAAAAACCGGGAAAATAAACCGGGAAAAAAAGGGGAAAAATCGGGAAAAAACCGGGGAAAATCAGGGAAAAAAAACGGAAAAAAACCGGAAAAAAACCGGGAAAAAAAACGGGAAAAAACCTGGGAAAAAATCGGGGAAAAAATCGGGAAAAAAAAAAACGGGAAAAAATCGAGAAAAAAACCGGGGAAAAAATCGAGAAAATATTGGGAAAAAAACGAGAAAAAAAACGGAAAAAAGCCGAGAAAAAATCGGGAAAAAACAAAACGGGGGAAAAAAAAACCGGGAAAAAATCGGGAAAAAATCGGGAAAAAAATCAGAAAAAAATCGGAAAAAAATCAGGGAAACCCCTCGTGGTTCTGTGCAGGAGGGTGGAGCGGGGATAGGGTGAGAGGGAGCAGTGCTGAGTTGTGCCACGCTGTTGGCTTTTTTTGGCTGGAATGTGGTTTTTTTTTTTGGTTGTGGCTGGGTAATAATTAGGATCGACTTTATGGTTCTAATATTAATTTTTTGGCTGGGTAATAATTGGAATCGACTTTATGGTTCTAGAAGATGGATTAATTGTTTTATTTTGTTGTTTTATATTATATTTATTGAGAAGGGTTTTGCTCTTGCAGGCAGATGGAATTGGTCAATGAATTTAAGCACTAATTTTTAAGGAATGAATTTCAGTGAATTTTAATGAATTTTAATGAATTTCAGTGAATTCCAGTGAATTTTAGTGGATTTCAATGAATTTCAGTGAATTCAGTGAATTTCAGTGAATTTAATGAATTTCAGTGAATTTCAGTGAATTTCAGTGAATTTCAGTGTATTTCAATGAATTCAATGAATTTCGTGAATTTCGTGAATTTCTTGAATTTCAATGAATTTAATGAATCTAATTATTTTCAATGAATTTCCGTGAATTCCAGTGAATTTCAATGAAGTTAATGAATTTCAATGAATTTCAATGAATTCAATGAATGAGAATCCCTGAGAGTAGAGTGGGTGGCACTGGGAATCCCTGGGTGTGGCACTGGGAATCCCTGGAGTGGAGTGGGTGGCACTGGGAATGGCATGGGTGGCACTGGGAATCCCTGGGAGTGGCACTGGGAATCCCTGGGAGTGGCATGGGTGGCACTGGGAGTCCGTGGGAATAGAGTGGGTGGCACTGGGAGTGGCATGGGTGGCACTGGGAATCCCTGAAAGTGACATGGGTGGCACTGGAGTGACATGGGTGGCACTGGGAATCCCTGGGATTGGCATGGGTGGCACTGGGAATCCCTGGAAGGGGAGTGGGTGGCACTGGGAGTGGCATGGGTGTGGCAGGAGTGGCACTGGCAGTCCCTGAGAGTGACATGGGTGGCACTGGGAATCCCTGAGAGTGGCACTGGGAATCCCTGAGAGTGGCATGGGTGGCACTGGGAATCCCTGGCAGTGGCATGGGTGGCACTGGAATCCCTGGCACTGGAGTGGGTGACACTGGGAATCCCTGGCAGTGGCATGGGTGGCACTGGGAGTGGCAGGAGTGGCACTGGGAATCCCTGAGAGTGGCACTGGGAATCCCTGAGAGTGGCATAGGTGGCACTGGGAGTCCCTGGCAGTGGCATGGGTGGCACTGGGAATCCCTGGCACTGGAGTGGGTGACACTGGGAATCCCTGGCAGTGGCATGGGTGGCACTGGGAGTGGCAGGAGTGGCACTGGGAATCCCTGGGGTGGCACTGGCAATCCCTGGCAGTGGCATGGGTGGCACTGGGTGTCCCTGGCAGTGGCGTGGGTGGCACTGGGTGTCCCTGGCAGTGGCGTGGGTGGCACTGGGAATGCCTGGCAGTGGCATGGGTGGCACTGGGAATCCCTGAGAGTGGCACTGGGAATCCCTGAGAGTGGCATAGGTGGCACTGGGAGTCCCTGGCACTGGAGTGGGTGGCACTGGGAATCCCTGGCAGTGGCGTGGGTGGCACTGGGAGTGGCAGGAGTGGCACTGGGAATGGCATGGGTGGCACTGGGTGTCCCTGGCAGTGGAGTGGGTGGGCACTGGGAATTGAAATCCGATTTCATTTGGGTGTTTCTCTGGAAATGTCTGTAAGACTCAGCAAAGTTCATTTCTCCTGGGGATTTTTTTCATCCTGACGTGGCAGTGCCTGAGTTTGGGGGAAAATTGGGATTTTTCCTCTTTGTACAGAGAAGTTTTAGCCCCAAATCCATAGGCTGGGGCAAGGATGGAACAACCAAACCCTGTTGGAGGTTGGGGTGTTCCCAGAGGGCTCTGGATCATCTCACAGATGATTTATTTAATTCCCAAAACTTCCCATATCCCCTTCATTCAGGCACTCATAAATCTCCTGTCCCGCCTCAGCTTCTTCTTTAAGCTCAGGATCCTTGTGGCTCTTTCCCAGCTCAAGATTTTGCAGGATTTTTTCCCTCAGGGCTTCATTTTCAGCCCAAATCCAGGCAGTAAATAAAGCAGGACGTGGTGGGTGCTGCCTGTGACTTTGTTTTGTTGAGAAATGGAATATCTGGGGCTCAAAAAGGCTTTTCCAACTTCAAGAATTCCGTGATTTTATTCTGTGATTCCATGATTTTCAACCCAAGGTGCCCAGAGAAGCTTCTGGATCCCTGGAAATATTCCAGGCCGGGTTGGATGGGATTTGGAGCAGCCTTGGGACGGTGGGAAGTGTCCCTGCCCATGGCAGGGGTGGCACTGGGTGGCCTTTGATGTCCCTCCCACCCCAAACCACCCTGTGATCCTATAAAATTGTGTTTGTGTGGAAAACAAATTCCTTGTGCTTTAGTTTAACATGGAAAACTCCATTTTCTCTTTAAATTAACAATTACTCTTGTGCTCCAGCTGGGAGCAAAATCTGGGATTTTCCTGGTTTTGGGGTTGTCCTGCTATTCCCAGAGCTCTGTGGGAAGAGCAGTGAGGAATTCCCATATTCTGAGGGGGTGGCATTGTGAATTCCTGCTGAAATCCCATGGCTGGGATTTCCTGGTTTTCCTTGCACTTAGAGGAAGCTTTTTGGAATTTGAGTTTCCTCTTCAGCTTTCTGGGATTTGAGTTTTCTCTTCAATCTTTTTGGATTTGAGCTTCCTCTTCAGCTTTCTGGAATTTGAGTTTTCAGTCTTTCTGGAATTTGAATTCCCTCTTCAATCTTTCTGGAATTTGAGTTTCCTCTTCAATCTTTTTGAATTTGAGTTCCCTCTTCAGCTTTCTGGGATTTGTTTTCCCTCTTCAGCCTTTCTGGATTTGAGTTTCCTCTTCAATCTTTTTGAATTTGAGTTCCCTCTTCAGCTTTCTGGAATTTGAGTTTCCTCTTCAATCTTTTTGAATTTGAGTTCCCTCTTCAAACTTTCTGGAATTTGAGTTTCCTCTTCAGCTTCCTGAATTTGAATTTTCTCTTCAAGCTTTCTGGAATTTGAGTTTTCAGTCTTTCTGGAATTTGTTTTCCCTCTTCAGCTTTCTGAATTTGAGTTTCCTCTTCAGCTTCCTGAATTTGAGTTTTCTCTTCAATCTTTTTGAATTTGAGTTTTCTCTTCAGCTTTCTGGGATTTGTTTTCCCTCTTCAGCCTTTCTGGGATTTGAGTTTCCTCTTCAATCTTTTTGAATTTGAGTTCCCTCTTCAGCTTTCTGGAATTTGAGTTTCCTCTTCAATCTTTTTGAATTTGAATTCCCTCTTCAAACTTTCTGGAATTTGAGTTTTCAGTCTTTCTGGAATTTGTTTTCCCTCTTCAGCTTTCTGAATTTGAGTTTCCTCTTCAGCTTCCTGAATTTGAGTTTTCTCTTCAATCTTTTTGAATTTGAATTCCCTCTTCGAGCTTTCTGGGATTTGAGTTTTCAATCTTTCTGGAATTTGAATTCCCTCTTTAAGCTTTCTGGAATTTCAATTCCCTCTTCAAGCTTCCTGAATTTGAGTTTTCTCTTCAATCTTTCTGAATTTGAGTTCCCCCTTCATCTTTCTGGGATTTGAATTCCCTCTTCAGCCTTTCTGGAATTTGAGTTTTCAATCTTTCTGGAATTTGAATTCCCTCTTCAAGCTTCCTGAATTTGAGTTTCCTCTTCAATCTTTTTGAATTTGAATTTCCTCTTCAGCTTTCTGGGATTTGAGTCCCCTCTTCAATATTTTTGAATTTGAATTCCCTCTTCATGTTTCTGGGATTTGAGTTTCCTCTTCAAGCTTCCTGAATTTGAATTCCCTCTTCAGCTTTCTGGGATTTGAGCTTTCTCTTCAAGCTTTCTGGAATTTGAGTTTTCAGTCTTTCTGGAATTTGAATTCCCTCTTCAGACTTTCTGGAATTTGAGTTTCCTCTTCAAGCTTTCTGGAATTTGTTTTCCCTCTTCAGACTTTCTGGAATTTTAATTCCCTCTTCAAGTTTTCTGGAATTTGAGTTTTCAGTCTTTCTGGAATTTGAATTTCCTCTTTAAGCTTTCTGGAATTTGAGTTTCCTCTTCAATCTTTTTGAATTTGAGTTTCCTCTTCAGCTTTCTGGAATTTGAGTTTTCAATCTTTCTGGAATTTGAATTCCCTCTTCAGCCTTTCTGGAATTTGAGTTTCCTCTTCAGCTTCCTGAATTTGAGTTTCCTCTTCAATCTTTTTGAATTTGAGTTTCCTCTTCAGCTTTCTAGAATTTGAGATCCCTTTTCAAGCTTTGTGGAATTTGAGTTTTCAAACTCTCTGGAATTTGAATTCCCTCTATAAGCTTTCTGGGATTTGAGTTTTCTCTTCAAACTTTCTGGAATTTGAGTTTTCAGTCTTTCTTGAATTTGAGTTCCCTCTTCAGCTTCCTGAATTTGAGTTTTCTCTTCAGCTTCCTGAATTTGAGTTTCCTCTTCAAACTTTCTGGAATTTGAGTTTCCTCTTCAAGCTTCCTGAATTTGAGTTTTCTCTTCAAGCTTTCTGGGATTTGTTTTCCCTCTTCAACTTTCTGGAATTTGAGTTTCCTCTTCAATCATTTTGAATTTGAGTTTTCTCTTCAGCTTCCTGAATTTGAGTTTTCTCTTCAAGCTTTCTGAATTTGAGCTTCCTCTTCAGCTTTCTGGGATTTGAGTCCCCTCTTCAATATTTTTGAATTTGAATTCCCTCTTCATGTTTCTGGGATTTGAGTTTCCTCTTCCAGCTTCCTGAATTTGAGTTTCCTCTTCAGCTTTCTGGGATTTGAGCTTTCTCTTCAAGCTTTCTGGAATTTCAGTTACCTCTTCAATCTTTCTGGAATTTGAGTTTTCAATCTTTCTGGAATTTGAATTCCCTCTTCAAGCTTCCTGAATTTGAGTTTTCTCTTCAATCTTTCTGAATTTGAGCTTCTTCTTCAGCTTTCTGGAATTTGAGTTTTCAATCTTTCTGGAATTTGTTTTCCCTCTTCAGCCTTTCTGGAATTTGAGTTTCCTCTTCAGATTTTCTGAAATTTGAGTTCCCTCTTCAAGCTTTTTGGAATTTCAGTTTTCTCTTCAGCTTTCTGAATTTGAGTTTTCTCTTCAAGCTTTCTGGAATTTGTTTTCCCTTTTCAGACTTTCTGGAATTTGAATTCCCTCTTCAAGCTTTTTGGAATTTCAGTTCCCTCTTGGCATTCCAGCCTCTCCTTGGAGCACCTGCCAAGTGTTTGTGTCCGTGGCTCTTGTTCTGCTCCTGGCTCTGGGATCATCCAGGATCCCAGAGGAGGATTCTGCAGGGGAGAGAAAAAGCAGAAATCCTTTAAAATGTAGGAATTAGGAAGAAATCCTTCCCTGTGAGGGTGCTGAGCCCTGGCACAGGGTGCCCAGAGCAGCTGTGGCTGTTCCTGGATCCCTGGCAGTGCCCAAGGCCAGGCTGGAGCCACCTGGGATGGTGGAAAACGTCCCTGCCCATGGCAGGGGGTGGAATTTTGGGGATTTAAGGTCTCTTCCCACCCAAACCATTCCATGGGTCTGTACACAGGTGACACAGGTGACATTTGCTCCCAGGTTCTGGCAGGGAAGCCAGGTGAGCTTCCCAGAGGAGGTTTCTCCTTCCATGGATAAAAGAATTCAGATTTTCTCAATCTCCTAAACTGCTTTAGAATCTGCTGCTGAGGGGAAGGAGCTCATTCATCCTCGTTGGAGCTTTTTGGGGAATTCTGTGTGGATTTTGTGAAGTTTCCTTTAAAGCAGCATGGGGAGGGGAGGCAGCTGGAGTTCCGGTGAGCAGCACACACCTGAGGCGACTCTGCTGGAGCTCCTGCTGCTCCCAGGGAGAAATCCCCAATTCCCAGCTGCGTTTTGTGTTGTTTATCCCAGTTGTTTATCCTGGTGGCTCCCAAATCCCCTGGGCAGTGGCCAGTCCTGGTGGCTCCCAAATCCCCTTTGCAGTGGCCAGTCCTGGTGGCTCCTAGATCCCTTTGGCAGTGGCCAGTCCTGGTGGCTCCCAAATCCCCTGGGCAGTGGCCAGTCCTGGTGGCTCCCAAATCCCCTGGGCAGTGGCCAGTCCTGGTGGCTCCCAAATCCCCTGGGCAGTGGCCAATGCTGGTGGCTCCCAAATCCCCTGGGCAGTGGCCAGTCCTGGTGGCTCCCAAATCCCTTTGACAGTGGCCAGTCCTGGTGGCTCCTAAATCCCCTGGGGAGTGGCCAGTGCTGGTGACTCCTAGATCCCTTTGTTAGTGACCAGTGCTGGTGGCTTCCTAATCCCCTTTGCAGTGGCCAGTCCTGGTGGCTCCTAAATCCCTTTGGCAGTGGCCAGTCCTGGTGGCTCCCAAACCCCCTTGTTAGTGGCCAGCCCTGGTGGCTCCTAAATCCCCTCGTTAGTGGCCAGTGCTGGTGGCTCCCAAATCCCCTTTGCAGTGTCCAGTCCTGGTGGCTCCCAAATCCCCTTTGCAGTGGCCAGTCCTGGTGGCTCCTAAATCCCTTTGAGAGTGGCCAGTCCTTGTGGCTCCCAAACCCCTTGTTAGTGGCCAGTCCTGGTGGCTCCCAAATCCCCTTGTTAGTGGCCAGCCCTGGTGGCTCCTAAATCCCCTTTGCAGTGGCCAGCCCTGGTGGCTCCTAAATCCCCTGGGCAGCCTGATGAGCCGCGGGAGCAGTGCCCGGAAGAGGCTGAGGCGGTGAATTTGGGATCTGCCAGCTGAGCCCGAACAATGGGACACGCGCTGTCACCTGTCCCAGCCGCGAGCGGGACAATCTGCGACAATTCCAGCCGCCCCTCATTAACCCTTTGCGCTCCATCCCAACCCCCCGCGGGATTTGGGACAAACCGCGCTCCTCCAGGCCGTTGTTTTTCCTCTAAATTCTCCATGAAGGGAAAAACAAATGGGGCAAGCCTTAGTTGGGGTGACGGCGGGAGGAATTTGGGGTGTCCCTGCCCGGTGGCACCTCAGGAGTGTCCCCGGTTCCTCCTCCTGCGGGGCGCGTTAGGACCCAGCGAGGCACCGGCGCCGTGACAAGTCTGGAGCGGCACTGGCGCAGAGTGGCTCCATCGGCAGCGCTGGAATTCTCTGTATCCCTCCCTCTCGGAGCATCCTCGCCCAGAGAAGGGTTTTTCCCTCCCTTCCC
Source organism: Diglossa brunneiventris (assembly GCA_019023105.1). Lineage (NCBI taxonomy): Eukaryota > Metazoa > Chordata > Aves > Passeriformes > Thraupidae > Diglossa > Diglossa brunneiventris. The sequence continues at coordinate 1,862,266 of CM032356.1, read as the reverse complement.
TCCCTCCCGGAGCCCCGGGGGGATGCTGGAATCGGTCGGGACACCGGGAAAAGCCGCTGGATGCTGGCGGCCGTGAGCTGCGGGAGCTGCCGGCTGCGGATCGGGGATCTCCGGAGCGCTCAGCATGGCCCAGGGCAGGCGGCACGCGTCCGGCCGGGTAAGGGGGGAGGGCTGACTCAACAGCTCCCGGCTCGGCCGCCTCCTATCGCGACAGATCGCCACGCTGTCGCAGCGAAAATAGCCGCGTTTTGTAAGGGATTCTCGGTTGTGTATCCTTGCAATGTGGCACAATAACGCCGGCAGGGGAGGGGGATGCTCCGGCTCGCACCAGGGCCGGGGCTTTTGGCCGGAGTGGGTGATTACCCCAATTCATTACAGCGATTAATTAATTCCCCTTCTCTCCGGTTCAGCCTCGCCGGGGCTGCTCGGCACAAAGATCCCGGCGTGTTTTGCTCCCCTCCCTCTCTCCCTCCCTCCGGGCCATGCCGAGCTTCCTTCCGCGGGCCTGGCAAGCGCTTCCAGCTTTTTCCGTATTGCAGCTCCCCCTGGGCTGTGCGGTGCCAGCGGCCCCCGCCGGGCCCGGGCCAGGCCTTTCCCGGGAGTTTGTGTCCCTGTCGCTGTGTCCCTGTGTGGCCACCACGGTGACATTGTGTCCCAGACCCCGGCAGCGCGTTTGGGCCTGGCTGTGCCAACTTGGCAAGGATGGAGCTGGTGGGGGCAGACCCTTCCCAGACCCTCCGTGGGCACCGGGTCCTGCCTGCTCTGGGATCCACCAGGCCTGGAGCCGGTGGGATTTGGGCTGTGGCCGAAGGGATTTGGGCTGTGGCTGAAGGGATTTGGGCTGTGCAGGGAAAACTTCCCAGCCTGGAGCCTTTTTTTGCTCACCCCAGCAGGATCTGAGTGTGTGTCCATATGGGGTTTTGGGGGCTGGAGCCCCACACCTGCCCCCCAAACCTCCCTGTTTTCCATGGGGGAGCAGGAGGAGAGGGTGAGATTCCAACCTGGGTCCTGACAGCTCTGTCATGACAGCCTGGGGGGCTCAGGGAAGGAGCCAAATGCTGCCTCCGAGGGCTGATGGAGGGAGATGTGGCAGGACTGGGGATCCTGGGGGTCCCAGGGATGCTGGGGGGTCCCAGGGCAGCACTGTGAGCAGATTATCCCTGTTTGGCTCACATGGATTTTGGAATGGGCACTGCAGAGACCCTGGCTGTGCTGGCCCTTCCTGGGGCTGGAGCCACTGGCCACCCTGGCCATGTCCCTTCTGGGTTTTGGGGACACTGCTCCTGGTGTCCTGAGACACCCACACCTCCCAGTTTGGCAGCCTGGAATCCAGTGCCACCCCGGTGGTGAGAACTTTGTCCCAGTGCCACATCCTGGTGTCACCCAGGGCAGCCACCCTCAGTCCCAGGGCGATCCCTCCTTCCTACAGGGCAACAGCGCCAGGATTAAACCAGGAATTCTTCCCAAGTCTTTCCCTCTTCCAGCTTTGTGGGCAGCACCTGGGATTTGGATCTTGGCAGAGTTGGCTGCTTGGGATTCTCCTGAAACTTTTGATCTGAGCTTTGAGTGGCAGTTTGAGGCTCCAGCAGTGGGGGAGGAGCTCCTGGAGGAACACTGAATATTCCTGGCATGGAGCAGAATGCTGGAGCCCTCAGGTTGGGTGGAGCTCCAAAATTCCCAAATCACGGGGAATTCATCCCATTTTCAGTGCCCTTGGCACCAGGACTTTCACATAGCAGAGCAGACAGTCTGTGGGTGCCTGTCACGCCTCAAAAAGGGGGGAAATGGGGAAATGCTGGATTTTGGAGTGGTTCCAGGTGGGAGTTGTGGGGAGCAGTCTCCGGTGGTGGTGGCAGCACAGCCACGTGCTTGTCCCTCCCCTGGTGTCCCTGGGATGTGGCACAGGCTCCTCCTGGGCTGCTGGCTGCTCCAGAGGTTCAGCATTCCTGGTTGTCTCATTCCCACCACCTGGATCTCCTCAGCTGTCCCCCACCGCCTTCACTGGGAATCCCCGGATTTCCGATTTCCTGGGATTTAGGAGCTTATTCCCCTTCCACACTGAGGGTGACAGGGCTGTCACTATCAGTGGCCTCAGCCCTTGTGGCTTCCCACAGCTCTGCTCCTCCATCCTCTTCCTTTGGTGTCCCCAGGACTGGGGTGTCCCAAGTGAGTTCCTCTGGGAATGTTGGTGTGGCACAGGGGATCCATGAGGAGCTGGCCAGGGAAGCTGAGGGAATTCTGGGCTGTGCCATGAATTGATGACTGTCCCCATGTTTGTCCCTCAGGGATTGTCACCACAGCCACAGGTGTGTCCATCATTCCTCTGGGAATGTCCATCCCACCTGCTTCCAACTGGGAAAGTTCTTCCTCTTGTAAATCCTGGATTCATCTTGGTTTGAATCTTCATGGGAATTCCAGCTGGGATTTTATCCATCCTGGTGTCTCACAGACCAATTCTGATTAATTTGAAACAGAACAGACTCAGGGCCTGGTCCTGAGGGGTGGGATGGGGTGGGAGAGATTCATTCTGGGCTCTCCTTCTTTTCCCAAGTGTGAAAGACTCGGGAAAAGTTCAGTGAAATTAATAATGGTTGGCAAATGTCTGTCAGGGACAGGCTGGGAGAGCTGGGAATGTGCAGCCTGGAGAAGAGGAGGCTCCAGGGAATCCTCAGAGCCCCTTGCAGGGCCTAAAGGGGCTCCAGGAGAGCTGGAGAGGGACTGGGGACAAGGGATGGAGGGACAGGACACAGGGAATGGCCAGAGGTACCCCAGGGCTTGGAATGTGTCACATCCAAGGGATCTTACCTGGCTGCAGCTGCCAAATGGACACCAGGAGGGATAAAATCTCCTGCTCCAGGAACCTTCCCGTGTCCTGGGGATTTGGGATTTTCCTTTGGGCTCTGCTCTCATTTTCTGTAACACCTGGGACAGCATTTTCCAGGTGCTCTCAGGATGTTGCTGCCTGAACTTTGGGAGATATTTGGGTCTGGAGCATCAATTTTTCCTTTGAGGTTTTGAGTTTCTTTGTTGTTGGATGGATTTTGGGTCTTAATACAAGATTATTTTGTGATCTGATAAGATTATTTTGATTTTGCCAGTTGTGTTTGGACAAAACCTGGAATTCAGGCTCATGGGAGCACCCACATCCCCTGGTTTTAGTCCCAAAATCCCAAACTGGGTGGGTTCACTCTGCATTCCAACCTTGGGAAGTGATGTGCAGGGGAAGGGGGTGCTTTGGTAGCGTTCCAGGAGCTTCCAAAGTCCCCTGGGTTCTTCCACAGGCTGAGAATTCCCTGACTCCCAAACCCCTGTGGCTGAGGTTTGTCTGCAGGGTGAAAGAGGCTCTGTTTTCCTGGGATAAAGAGCAGATTCTTTGGCTGAAGCCAGGCCCAGAGTGATGAGAATTCCACATTTCTGCACAATGAGCAGAACCAGGGACACGTGGAGGGGGGGAAATGCCAAACTGGTCCCGTTTTGGGGATTGCTGGGAGGCTGGGATGAGTGGGAGGATGGAGCTGAGCAGGACAGGGAACATCTGAGTCCCCTCTGGGATAGAGGCAGTGGGATGGAAAGGTTTCCATCAGGGTTTTGAGGGTCTCCAGAAGATCTGGAGAGGGGTTTTGGACACGGCCTTGGAGTGACAGGACACAGGAAATGGCTTCCCACTGGAAAAGGGGAGATTTGGGTGGGATTTTGGGAAGGAATCCTTCCCTCTGAGGGTGCCCAGAGAAGCTGGGGCTGCCCCTGGATCTCTGGAAGTGTCCAAGGCCAGGCTGGACAGGGCTTGGAGCAGCCTGGGACAGTGGAAGGTGTCCCTGCACATGGCAGGGGGTGGACTATTCCAGTTCCACCCAAACCATTGCAGAATTCCATGATTAATCTGCTTTGCTCAGGCTGATTGCAGAGCAGGAGTTCTTGGGGGTGGATCCCAACAAATTTCCCTGGGATTTCAATAATCCTGAAGGTCTCCAGTACCCATGGAGTTCCTCACATCCATCACCTCATTGCTGCTCCAAGAGCATTGATCACCTGGATAACCCCACCTGAACCCAGGAGCATCCCAGGATGTCACACTTGGAGTGTCCTGGTGCCTGCTGAAATATAAACATGGATGTAACGTTGATGACATGGTATCATGGAATTGCTAAGGTTTTAAATCCCTCCAGGGGTGGAGAGCCCTTCCCTGGAGGAATTTTCCCATCTAAACCTCCCCTGACACAACCTGAGGCCAGGTTGTTTAGTGACAATCCCACCTGGAAAGCTGCTGGACTCTCCCACCCATATTCCAAGCTGGGATACCCCAAATCCTGGCACAGGGGAGTGCCAGGAGCACCAGGGGGGGCACCAGATCCCAGGGGTGTTGAAGGGATGGGACAGTGACCTCTGTCTGCTCCTGGGATGGGACAGTGACCTCTGTCTGCTCCTGGGATGGGACAGTGACCTCTGTCTGCTCCTGGGATGGGACAGTGACCTCTGTCTGCTCATGGGCACAGAATTTCCAGGCTGGAAACCCAAGGGAATGCTGATAAAATGGGAAAAGATGGACCATGAGCTGGTTAGGCTGACTGTGCTGCTCTTGTGGGTTTCTTTCCCCTCAAGGCTCATAAAAACGTTATAAAAGGGGATAAATCAGATTTGTGAGGCATTGCTGGTGGCTGTGCCGTGGTTTGTGGCTCCTGTTGGGGATCAGAAGGAATCACCCAAAATAAAAAGGGCTGGAGGAGGCGAGCAGGGTTGGAGGGAGATGAACCATCCTGATATGGACCCAGTGGGGCTGCCAGATCCCAACAGTGTGATGGGATGGGACAGTGACCTCTGTCTGCTCCTGGGATGGGACAGTGACCTCTGTGTGCTCCTGGGATGGGACAGTGACCTCTGTGTGCTCCTGGGGTGGGACAGTGACCTCTGTGTGCTCCTGGGCACAGAATTCCCAGGCTGGAAACCCAAGGGAATGCTGACAAAATGGGAAAAGATGGAGCCTGGTTAAGGGAGCAGAAGGAATCACCCAAAAAGAAAAGATTGGAGGAGGCGAGCGGGGCCGGACGGAGATGAGCCATCCCTGGCATCCATCCCACCTTTCTGAGGGTCTCTTTTCTCATTGCCAGGCCTCCAGCACGGCCAGGATGAGCTCTGACAGCAGCAGCAAGCCCCTCAAGGTGGGCTCCCGCGTGGAGGTCATCGGCAAAGGCCACCGGGGCACCGTGGCCTACGTGGGGGCCACCCTGTTCGCCACCGGCAAATGGGTCGGGGTCATCCTGGACGAGGCCAAGGGCAAGAATGATGGCACAGTGCAGGGCAGGAAATACTTCACCTGCGAGGAGAACCACGGCATCTTCGTCAGGCAGTCCCAGGTGGGTGGCATACCGGGATTCTGGGGTCCTGGGGTGCTGGGATGGTGGTTAAATACAGGGAATTTTGGGATTTTCCATCTCTCACAGGGGGAGGGAACAGCTCGCTCCAAATCCGGGTGGGATCTCAGCCTCTGCACAGATCTTGAGGTTCTGCAGGTGGAATCTCATTCTCTGCACACTTCTTGAGGTCCTGCAGGTGGAATCTCGCCCTCTGCACAGATCTTGAGGTTCTGGAATGAAAACTGTGGTGAATTCCCAGTTTTTCCTTTCTGCTGCTCTGTATTTGCCACCTGCAGCAGGTGGAGTTTGGGATCCATCTCAGATGTTTACCTGGGAGAAGATCCAAGGAATTGTCATTAAATTGTGTTTAAAACCAGGTGGAATCTCACCCTCTGCACAGCTCTTGAGGTCCTGCAGGTGGAATCTCATTTTCTGCACAGATCTTGAGGTTCTGCAAGTCAGATCTTATTTCCTGCGCAGATCTTGACGTTCTGCAGGTGGAATCTCATTCTCTGCACACTTTTTGAGGTTCTGGAATGAAAACTGTGGTGAATTCCCAGTTGTTCCATTCTGCTCCCTGTATTTAGCACCTGCAGCAGGTGGAGTTTGGGATCGATCTCAGATGTTTACCTGGAAGCAGATCCCAGGAATTTTCATTAAATTGTGTTTAAAACCAGGTGGAATCTCACCCTCTGCACAGCTCTTGAGGTCCTGCAGGTGGAATCTCATTTTCTGCACACTTCTTGAGGTTCTGCAGGTGGAATCTCCTTCTCTGCACACTTTTTGAGGTTCTGGAATGAAAACTGTGGTGAATTCCCAGTTGTTCCATTCTGCTGCTCTGTATTTGCCACCTGCAGCAGGTGGAGTTTGGGATCCATCTCAGATGTTTACCTGGGAGCAGATCCAAGGAATTTTCATTAAATTGTGTTTAAAACCAGGTGGAATCCCATTTTCTGCACAGATCTTGAGGTTCTGCAGGTCAGATCTTATTTCCTGCACAGATCTTGAGGTTCTACAGGTGGAATCTCACGCTCTGCACAGATCTTGAGGTCCTGCAATGAAAGCAGTGTGGTGAATTCCCAGTTGTTCCATTCTGCTGCCCTGTATTTAGCACCTGCAGCAGGTGGAGTTTGGGATCGATCTCAGATGTTTACCTGGAAGCAGATCCAAGGAATTTTCATTAAATTGTGTTTACCTGGAAGGAGATAACACACACAGTGTGGGTGTAGCTGCTGAGATTTGCTGCTCGTGTGCTGCAGCAGGAGCCAGGAGCTCCCTCGAGAACAAACATCCTCCAGGTGGATTCCTGGGTCACCTTCCAAGGAGCCCCTGTGTCCCAGCCAGCTCCTGTCCCCTCCCTGGCACTAAAGGGCTGGTCCCAGTGGCCTCTCATTGCCAGGACCTTGGGATTGGGTGACAGAGGGAAGCTGAGCACAAAATGAGGGCATTTGGGTCCTGGGGTTCACCCCAGCATCTGCTGCCCCATCCATTGGAAGGATTTTTGGATGGTCAGAGGTTACAGCACTGGCTCATGCAGGAGAGATTCAGGAATTACTGAGGTTGGAAATCACCTTTAGGAGGAGTCCAGCCACTCACTGCTTCAGCTGGAGGGAAAATTTCCCCATCCTTTAAATAATGGGATAAACACAGAGAGCTGAACCACCAGAGCTGGAGGCAAACTCACCAGGAAGCTTCTCATGTTCTTATCCAGCCCAAACGTTGTTGGTGGGTAGGAATTGCTGGATGGAGCTCTGCTGCTTTCCTGGAGAGATTTCCCAATATAATTCCAGCACACTCCCAGTTCCCCACACTGAAACATGGACCTGGCTCCTTTGTCCATCTCTCCCCGCCTCTCCTGCCAGCTGGGAGAGGCTGGGAGAGGTTTACAGGGAAAAGTTTGGATCTGCAGGACCAGGAGGGACCCCAAAGCCCACCCGGTGCCACCCCCTGACAGTCAGGGACACCTTCCACTGTCCCAGGCTGCTCCAATCCAACCTGGCCTTGGGCACTTCCAGGGATCCAGGGGCAGCCACAGCTTCTCTGGGAATGCCATCCCAGCCAGGAATTCCTTCCCAAAATCCCACCCAAATCTCCCCTTTCCATTCCAAAAAGGGGAAGCCACTCCTCATTTTTGTCACCTCATCCTCTGGGCTGGGTGTGGGGTGAGTGATGCTCGATCCCCATCCCAAATTCCTGAGTTGGGAAGGGATGGGGACACCTGGAGCAGAGATGGGTTCTGGAAACTGGGCATTCCTGGGATCATAAAAACACGGATTTTGGGGTGGGAGGGGGTTTAAATCCCACCCGGTGCCACCCTCAGGGACACCTCCCACTGTGCCAGGCTGCTCCAAGCCCTGTCCCTGTCCTTTGGACACTCCAGGGATGGGGATGCACCCAGCGCCATCCAGAGCCTTGTGCCCAGCACCCTCTGCCCCTGTTCTGCCCGTCTGTCTGTCCAACCATGGATCCATCCCTCCATCATCCATCCATTATCCATCCATTATCCATCCATCCATCCATCCATGGATCCATCATCCATCCATGGATCCATCATCCATCCATCCATCCATCATCCATCCATCATCCATCATCCATCCATCATCCATCCATCCATCCATCCATCCATCCATCCATCCATCCATCCATCCATCCATCCATCCATCATCCGTCCATCATCCATCATCCATCATCCATCCATCATCCATCCATCATCCATCCATCATCATCCGTCATCCATCCATCCATCCATCATCCATCCATCCATCCATCCATCCATCCATCCATCCATCCATCATCCATCCATCCATCCATCCATCCATCCATCCATCCATCCATCCATCCATAAACAGCCCCCAAATCCCCCAAATCCCCAAATCCTCATTCCCAGGGCAAAGCTGTGGGTGCAGGGCTGCCCCAGCAGGTCCAGGGCTGGTCCTGAGCCACCCTGGGGCACAGGGAGGGTCCCCGGTGTCCCCCAGGGCACAGAGGGGGGACCCCACCCCTGGCACCCCTGGCAGGGGCCGGGAGGGGCAGAGGGTGCTGGGCACAGGGCTCTGCATGGCGCTGGGTGCATCCCCATCCCTGGAGTGTCCAAGGGACAGGGACAGGGCTTGGAGCAGCCTGGCACAGTGGGAGGGGTCCCTGTCCATGGCAGGGGTGGCACTGGGTGGGATTTAAGGTCCTTTCCCTCCCAAGCCATTCCAGGAATCCCTGATTCTACCCAAGCTGGCAATTCCAAGCAGGGCTGTTCCTTTCCTGGTGTGGAAATCCCTGATTTTGGCATCACCTGGAGCTGCCTTTGGCAGAGGAGCTCGATGGCCACCATGTGCCCAGTCTGTGGTGGCAGTTCCCAGTGTCCCTCCAGATCCAGCCCTGCTCTGTCCCTGTCCCCAGCCTCTCCAGCAGCTCTGGAATTCCCTCCTAGGCTGTTCCTGCTGGGAAACCCCCAGACCACTCTGAATTCCCACCCTGCATGGCTGCAGGTGTCATGATTTCCTTGGCATCATCTTTTCCTTGGTCTCTTTGTGGCTTTTAATTCAAATTTCATTATTTCTGGTGTCAGGAATCTTCCCAAAATGGAATTCCTGTCTGACAGCTTCCCAGGTTATTTTGATTTTTAAGCTGAGCTCACAGGTGGGAGGTAGTGATGGATCAGGCAAATTCCTGCAGCAACAATTTGGGAGGTGCTGATCTGAGGCACAGGGATGGTTCTCTCTCAGGGATCTCATCCCTCCCAACCTCATTTTCCATGTTTATCCAGCAAAAATGCATCCAAAAATAGTTCAAAAGAAAAATCCCTGAATCTGGTACAGATGTTCCAGGCTGTCAGCTCCAGAGCTTTGACTTTCCTCATTGCCTGTGTGAATAATTCCCTGTTCCCAATGAAAATAAGGAGTGTGTGGCTGTTTTCAGAAGGCTTGATGGAAAAGCCGGAATGATGAAATTAAAAATCTCTGCTAAAACCATGGGATCTGCTCAGCTGAACCCACTCCCAGAGGGATCTGTTCCCTGGTCTCCCAGTCTGGGAATTTTGGGCAAGGATTTTCGTTGTGTTTTTTCCAGATCCAGGTGTTTGAGGATGGAGCGGACACAACATCCCCAGAAACCCCAGAATCTGCTGCCATGAAGGTCCCTAAGAGAGGTATGATCCAGCTGGGAAATCCTTCCCAGAGAGGTGGGAAATCCTTCCCAGAGAGGTGGGAATCCTTCCCAGAGAGGTGGGAAATCCTTCCCAGAGAGGTGGGAATCCTTGGTGGAGGGGATGGGAAATTATTCCTGAAGGGAATGGGGAATCCCTCCTGGAAGAGTGTGAAATACCTCCTGGAGGTGTGGAAATCCCTCCTGGAAAATGGGAAATCTCCCTTGGAAGAGTGGGAATCCTTCCTGGAAGGACAGGAAATCTCTCCTGGTGGGATTGGGAATCCTTCCTGTAGACATTAAAAATCTCCCTTGGATGAGTGGGAATCCTTCCTGAAGAAGTGGGAAATCTCTCTTGGAGGAGTAGGAATCCTTCCTGGAGAGATTGGAAATCCCTCCTGCAGAGGTGGGAAGTCCTTCCCAGGTGGGATGGGAAATCCTTCCTGGAGAGATTGGAAATTCCCTTGGAGGGGTGGGAATCCTCCCTGAATAAATGGGAAATCTCCCTTGGATGAGTGGGAATCCTTCCTGGAGAGATGGGAAATCTTCCTTGTAGGGGTGGGAATCCTTCCTGGAAAGACAGGAAATCTCTCCTGTAGGGGTTGGGAATCCTTCCTGGAGAGATTAAAAATCTCTTCTGGAGGAGTGGGAATCCTTCCTGAATAAATGGGAAGTCTCCCTTGGAGGAGTGGGAATCCTTCCTGGAGAGATGGGAAATCCCTCCTTGAAGAGGTGGGAGATCCTTCCTAGGTGAGATGAGAAATCCTTCTTGCAGAGAAGGGAAATCTCCCTTGGAGGAGTGGGAATCCTTCCTGGAGAAATAGGAAATCTCTCTTGGAGGAGTGAGAATCCTTCCTGGAGAGACTGGCAATCTCTCTTGGAGGAGTGGGAATCCTTCCTGAATAAATGGGAAATCACTCTTGGAGGAGTGGGAATCATTCCTGGAGAGATTGCAAATCCCTCCTGCAGAGGTGGGAAGTCCTTCCCAGGTAGGATGGGAAATCCTTCCTGAAGAAATGGGAAATGTCTCTTGGAGGAGTGAGAATCCTTCCTGGAAAGACAGGAAATCCTTTCTGGAGAGATGGGAGATCTCCCTTGGTTGGGTGGGAATCCTTCCTGGAAAGACAGGTAATTTCTCCTGGAGGGATTGGGAATCCTTTCCTGGAGAGATTGGAAATCCCTCCTGCAGAGGTGGGAAGTCCTTCCCAGGTGGGATGGGAAATTCTTCCTGGAGAGATGGGAAATCTTCCTTGTAGGGGTGGGAATCCTTCCTGAATAAATGGGAAATCTCCCTTGGAGGAGTGGGAATCCTTCCTGGAGAGATTGCAAATCCCTCCTGCAGAGGTGGGAAGTCCTTCCCAGGTGGGATGGGAAATCCTTCCTGGAGAGAGGGGAAATCTCTCTTGGAGTAGTGGGAATCCTTCCTGAATAAATGGGAAATCTTCCTTGTAGGGGTGGGAATCCTTCCTGGAAGGACAGGAAATCTCTCCTGGAGGGGTTGGGAATCCTTCCTGGAGAGATTAAAAATCTCTCCTGGAGGAGTGGGAATCCTTCCTGGAAAGATTGGAAATCCCTCCTGCAGAGGTGGGAAGTCCTTCCCAGGTGGGATGGGAAATCCTTCCTATAGAGGGGAAATCTCTCCTGGAGGGATTGGGAATCCTTCCTGAATAAATGGCAAATCCTTCCTGTAGAGAAGGGAAATCTCTCTTGGAGAAGTGGGAATCCTTCCTGGAAAGGTGAGAAATCCTTCCAGAAGGAAGGGACAAACCACGGAATATTTCCCCGTGGGCCCTGCAGCACTCTGAGCCTGTGGAATTGCACATCCCGCTGGAACTGGAGCATCCCTGTGTCCCCCCCTTTGCCGTGCCCGTTCCCCCGGGGCCGGGGATCCCTTCCCGCTCTCCTCTGAGCATTCCTGCCCCGTTTCCCACACCCGCTGGCCCTGGCCGTGAGCCCAGCCAGGCTTCCCTCCCTCCCCCTGAGCTCGGCTTTGTCGGGAATGTTTTCCCCGGGCGCTGCGGGATCCCGGAGCTGCCGGAGGGGGCTCTGCCCGCCTCCTGCCTTGGCTGCTCGCTCGGCTCCGTGTGCCAAGCCGGGAGCTCCCCGTGGGAAGCGTTTGTGGCATCGGGATTAACGGCTCGGGCTGGTGGGTGTTGGTTGTGGTTGGGATTTCTCCTCTACAAGGAATTAGGAGGTAAAATTAGTTGGGAAAAACGGATTGAACCTTTCCTTGCTCTCTGTTTTGGAGTGGACCCTTCCTTGCTCTCTGCTTTGGATGCTGCAGTAGAATCGTGGAATAATTTAGGCTGGAAAAGCCCTCGGACACCCCCGAATTCCCCAGCACTGACCGTGTCCCCAAGTGCCACATGCACAGGGCTGGTAAATCCCCCCAGGGATGGGGACTCCACCCCTGCCAGGGCTGGACAGCCCTTGCCAAGAAGGAATTTTCCCAATATCCAACCTGGCCCAGCCTGAGGCTGTTCCCTCTTCTCCTGTCCCCATTCCCTGGGAGCAGATCCCAACTCCAACCTGGCTGCAGGAATTCAGGGAGTTCTGCAGAGCCAGAAGTTGCCCCCTGATCCCCCTTTTCTCCAGGCTGAGCCCCTTTCCCAGCTCCCTCAGCTGCTCCTGGAGCTCCAGCCCCTGGATGCTGGGTTGGGACAGACAGACAGCAGTCCCAGCCCCCCCATCCCAGCATCCCAGAGCAGGAGCAGCCCGGGCTGCAGGTGGGGTGTGGGATGATGCTGTCAGGGATGCAGGGCTGGGATGTGGCTGCCTGCCAAAGGTTTCCATGGAAACAGCAGCTGCTGCAGCAGCACTGCAGTGGGAGGTGCAGGGACGGCTCTGCCACGGAGCCAGCACGGGAGGGGACACCTGGGGGGAGCTGCTGGTGACACCTGGGAGGGGCTGGGAGTGCAGACACACCTGCCAGGGAGGGACAGGACACAGGGAATGGCTTCCCAATGGAAAAGGGGAGATTTGGGTGGGATATTGGGAAGGAATTCCTGGCTATGAGGGTGGGGAGGCCCTGGCACAGGGTGCCCAGAGAAGCTGTGACTGCCCCTGGATACTTGGAAGTGTCCCTGGAGCCACCTGGGACAGTGTGAGGTGTCCCTGCCCATGGCACAAGCTGGGGCTGATGGGATTTAAGGTCATTCTCACCCAAGCCATTCCATGATTCTGTGTCCCCAAGTGCCACACATACATGGATTTCACCCCTCCCAGTGATTAGGGCTCTGCCAGTCCCTGAGTAGCCTGTGCCAGTAGCTGAGGAATCCATGAAATCCAGGGAATCAGCCTGTGCCAGTAGCTGAGGAATCCCTGAAATCCAGGAATTCAGCCCAAGGAGAGCAGTGGAACTGCCCCACTTTTGAGATGTATCCAAGTGTTTGCCCTCCTCAGCCAGCAGCTCCCATAAGGAATTCCCTGTTCCCCCAAACCCACACCCCACTGTGCCACCATTTCCTGCCAGATCCCGACTCTGCTTCACTCCCACTTCCCAAAATTCTCCTGTCCTGCCCTGCTGGGTGCCCTCTGGCTGCAGGGACACTGGGATGGGGACAGGGCTGTCTCTCAGGCTCATGGCTCTGTTTCTGCTCTCTCCACAGATTCCCTCGATGCCACCAAGGCCAGCAAACTGGTGAGTGACTCCAGCACTTTGTCACCTCTGAGAGGTTTTCATCCCTTCAGGAAGAGCACATGGACACACTTGCATGGGATAGAATGCCCGTGGAAAAGGGAATTTCTCCTAAAACCCATGGGAAATAAGGTGTAAAAAATGTCATTTTCAGCCACTGACCAGGAATCAGTGGGTTCCTGAGGGATTATCCAGCACAGGTCCTGTGTCAGACATTTCAATCTGAGTTCAGCAGCATTCCCTGGCTGCTTCCTCCAAACCCTGACCCTCCTGGAATCCTGGAAAGGACCTCAAAGCCCCTCAGTTCCTGCAGGGAACACCTTCCACTATCCCAGGGTGCTCCAAGCCCCATCCAGCCTGGCCTTGGGCACTTCCAGGGATCCAGGAGCAGCTCCCCTCTGAGTGCCTTCATCCAGGAGCTCCAGAGGCTCCTGGGACATGGATAGGGACATGCTGTACCCAAATGTGAGGGATGTTTCCTAAGGAATGGGAATCTGAAGCAGGTTCTTGTCCTTGGGAATGGCCATACAGGTGTGAGGAATTAAGGAATACTGAGGCTGGAAAAACTCCAATTGCATTTTCCATGGGGATAAACTGGCCCAGCTGGGATGTGGACAGTGTGGGAAAGGAAATGATGGGGACAAGGAGCTTCTGTGGCACCTGTGGGCTGGGTTGGGGCACACTGGAGCCCAGCCTCCTGTGCTGCCATTCCAGATAATTCCCAGGAGTGGGAATTCTGCTCCCCAGAGTAGGAACAGCTGGGATGGGGATGGAGCAGCACCTGGGGGTTCACTGGGCTCAGACCCTGGTGAGTGTGAGCTCCAGCCAGAGGGGAGGATGGAAATGGATTCCCTGCCCTGTGTTAGAGGGATTTGGGAAAGGTTTTTGGCTTTGGCTGCTGTGTGGGGTGTGATCCATCAACCCCTGGCACTGCTGGAGCCTGTGCTCCATGTGCTCCCTGCCTGATCCTCCTGCTTTAGTTCCACCCTGGAATTCATTAGAAGACAAAGAGAATATTTAGAAAACCTCAGCGTTCTTGAAATCAGGGAATGGGGATCGTTCTTGGAATTTTTTTTGTGCTGCTGATGTGGAGAAGGGGTCAGGACAGGAGATGCTGCTCCATGAGCAGCTGCATTCCAGGGCATTCCTGCTGCTTTGTCATGGAATCCTGGAATGGTTTGGGGTAGGAGGGACCTTAAAGCCCATCCAGGGACATTTTCCATTATCCCAGGTGGCTCCAAGCCCCATCCAGCCTGGCCTTGGACACTTCAGGGATCCAGGGGCAGCCACAGCAAATCTGGGAATTCCATCCCAGCCCCTCCCCACCCTCAGAGGGAGGAATTCCTTCCCAAAATCCCACCCATCCCTGCCCCCTGGCAGTGGGAAACCATTCCCCCTTGTCCTCACTTACTCTGCATCCTGGGAGATCCTGGCCCCCCAATCCCTTTACCCTGTGTGTGCACCATGAAATGATTTATTCCCCTTTGCACATGTCCTGACTCCCCAAATCCTCCGTGCTGGGGGTGGGGGACAGGAGGGGGCTCCAGAGCAAGGGGGTGACTCCAGGGCTGTTTTCTCCTTAATTTACTTCAATTTCCCTGATTCTATTTCCCCTCCTGCCTTTCCTGCAGCCTGGGGGGTGTTCCTAGGAGAGCCCCCAGGGCTGTCTAACCTTCCTTCTGTTCCCTCCTCACGCAGCGCGGAGCCAAGCCCAAAAAGGTGCTGTCCGTCTGTCCGTCCCTCCCCCGCGCGCGGCCGCATGCCGGGGCCATCGTCACCCTCACTGTCCCCATCCCGCTCCATCCCAGCGCTGCATGGCTGTCCCTGCATGTGCTCCCAGCTGGGGAGGGGACACGGCTCAGGGTGGTGTCACATCACCCTGGAATCGTGCAGTGTTTGGGTGGGAAAACCTCAGAGACCAGCGAGTTGTCAACGGTGTCCCCAAGTGTCACATCTGCAGGAACGGGGACTGTCCCCCTGCTCTGGGCAGCCTCTTCCAATGTTTTCCAGCTCTTTCCGTGAAGGAATTTTCCCACTATCCAGCCTGAATCTCCCCTGGCACAACCTGAGGCCAATCCCTCACTGATATTTTTGTAACCCCTAAACCTCCGGTGACTCGGGGACAAGTGGCACCTTCTCAGGGCTGTCCTGTCCCTGGGCTCTGGCTCCTCTTGGGGACACTCAAACCCGCCTGGTTTGTGACAATTACTGAAGGCAAAAATCTTTAGTGCAAGGATGAGCTGAACCTCCAAAGGTCTTGGTGAAGAATCCCAGAATGGTTTGGGTTGGGATGGACACTAAAGCCCATCTCATTCCACACCCCTGCCATGGACAGGGACGCCAAATCATCATTCCCTGCAGGAAATTTGAGGATTTTTTTTTCCCTCTTGGGAATTTTGCCAAGAGAAAAGCCAAGGTGGGCACTGAAGATACGGGAGAGGGGAGGGAGGTGTTACCTGTGCACCCTTTGGTCCAGATTTGCTTTCCAGCTTCTTCTGTGTTGATTTTTGGGTGGAAAAATGATCCAAAGAGCTCTGTTTGTCCATGGGAAGTTCCGAGGAGAGGAGCAATGTGGAATCTGCCGAGAGCCTGTGGAGAGAGGCTGGGAGCACCTGTCCCCAAGTGTCCCCTCCACATCCAGGTGTCTGCATGTCCCTGAGGCTTCAGGGGCCGTGTGGATCCCTCATCATGGTCCTGCCAGCTCCAAGGGGCTCTGCTGTTTGGAATTCCTGTTTGGAATGTTGGGTTCTGCCTTCCCTGTCCTTGTTCTGGTGGGTTTGCAGCTGCTCCGTGTCCCCGCTGTGTCCCCGCTGTCAGCTCAGAGCTGCAGCTGGGATTAGGATCAGGGGTGTGACTGTCACTGTCCTGGGGATCTGTGACTGTCACTACCCTGGGGATCTGGGGCTGGGACTGTCACTGTCCTGGGGATCATGGGGGTGTGACAGTCATTGTTCCGAGGATCATGGATCTGTCACTGCCCTGAGGGTCTGGGGCTGTCATGGTCACTGTCCTGAGGATCATGGATCTGTGACTGTCACTGTCCTGAGGATCTGTGACTGTCACTGTCCTGAGGACCCTGAATCTGACTGTCACTGTCCCGAGGACCCTGGATCTGACTGTCACTGTCCTGGCAATCATGGGGCTGTGATGGTCACTGTCCTGAGGATCATGGATCTGTGACTGTCACCATCCTGACAATCATGGGGGTGTGACAGTCATTGTCCCAAGGATCATGGATCTGTCACTGTCCTGGGGATCTGGATCTGTGACTGTCACTTTCCTGAGCATCTGGATCTGTCACTGTCCTGGGGATTGTAGTGACTGTCATTCTCCTGAGGACTGTGGCTCTGTGACTGTCACTGTCCTGGGGCTCTGGATCTGTGACTGTCACTGTCCTGGGGCTCTGGATCTGTCACTGTCCTGCCTCTTGTCCTGGCCATGCAGGCACACCTCACACAGGGACGTCCCCATTGAGGAACAGCCCCATGCCAGGCCCTGCTGTCCCCTCACAATTTAACCTTTTCAGCCCTTCCTGGCCCTGAGAGCCCCCCCTGCCCCCACACAGGGATGTGCCATCTGAGGGGGGGGACCTGGATAATGAGAGTAATTAGCGGGTAAATCCTCGTTCCGGAGATTAGGGCGGCTCCTGTGTGTCAAATATAGACTTTAATCGTGTGCAGAGCTGCTGCCAGATGGGCCTTGCCCCCTGCTCTGCTCCTCCCCTGTTCTCCATAGATTTGGGAGCGCTGTGGCCTTTGTGGCCTTTGGGTTGTGCTGTTCCCAGGGCTCGGAGCAGGGGCTGCAGGACACTGGGGGTCCTGTCCCTTGGCTGTGACACTGTGTTGGGTGTCCTTGTTCTTGGAGCAGGAGGTCCACGCTGTCCTCAGGAGGTGCTGGCCTCTGTCCTGGGCCAGGCTGGCTGGGAAGGACCCCAAAATCTGGTTAAAGAGCAGGAAATGGGTCTTTCCCAGGTAATTTTTGGGATGAAGCAGGTTGTGTTGTCTTCATCCCCATGACAATGTGTCTGTGGTGGTGACAGGCCAGTCCCTTCTCCTGCTGCAGTGCTGGGTGACACTGGGTCATGGATGTCACCTCCCAGGGACAAGGAGGTGACAGGGCTGTGATGGGAGCAGGGGACGGCCAGGGATGCAGGGAAAGGCTCCCGCAAAAGCTCTGCCTCACTTGGGGTGTCAGGATGAGCTGCCAGGGTCTGCCCCATTCAGGGATCATGGAATTGTGGAATATTTAGGTTGGAAAAGCCCTCTGAGACCCCTGAGTCCAACTGTTCCCTTGGCACTGCCAAGTGTTCCCAAGTGCCATATCCACAGGTAGCATGTGCTGGTGCTGTGACCCTGCTGTTAAATCCTGTCGTGCCACCTCAGGTCACCTGTCCCCTGCAGCTGCAGCCAGTTTGATCCTGGGATTGTCCCTGGATGATCAGGTTTGTCCCTCTGCAGTGACATCCCTGTTCTTTCATCCTCCCAGTGGCATTCCATGTGCCAGGGCTGGATTCCTGCTGTGTCCTGGGGCTGGGCCTCCCTCTCTGCTGGGCACCTGCTGCCATCCCATCCTACCCCAGGGTGACCCGCCAGTGCCTGGGTCAGGACCTGGTTGTTATCCTGGTTGTTATCCCGGTGTTATCCCAGTTTTTATCCTGGTGTTATCCTGGTGTTATCCTGGTTTTTATCCCGGTCTCCATTCAGGAAAGGCCAGGTCAGTGTCTGGTTGTTATCCCGGTGTTATCCCGGTGTTATCCCAGTGTTATCCTGGTGTTATCCCGGTCTCCATGCAGGAATGGCCAGGTCAGTGTCTGGTTGTTATCCCGGTTGTTATCCTGGTGTTATCCAGGTCTCTGTGTAGGAATGGCCAGGTCAGTGCCCAGGTGTTATCCCGGTGCTATCCTGGTGTTATCCCAGTCTCCATGCAGGAATGGCCAGGTCAGTGTCTGGTTGTTATCCCGGTGGTTATCCCGGTTTTTATCCCGGTGTTATCCCAGTGTTATCCTGGTGTTATCCCGGTCTCTGTGTAGGAATGGCCAGGTCAGTGCCCAGGTGTTATCCCGGTGCTATCCCGGTGTTATCCCAGTCTCCATACAGGAGCAGCCAGGGCACTGTCTGGTTGTTGTCCCGGTGTTATCCCAGTCTCCATACAGGAATGGCCTGGTCAATGTCTGGTTGTTGTCCTGGTGTTATCCCGGTCTCTGTGTAGGAGCAGCCAGGTCAGTGTCTGGTTGTTATCCTGGTGTTATCCCAGTCTCCATACAGGAGCAGCCAGGTCAGCGCCCAGGTGTTATCCCAGTGTTATCCCAGTGTTATCCCAGTGTTATCCCAGTCTCCATGCAGGAGTGGTGGGGTCAGTGTCTGGGTGTTATCCCAGTGTTATCCTGGTGTTATCCCAGTCTCCATGCAGGAGCAGCCAGGTGAGTGTCTGGTTGTTATCCCGGTGTTATCCCGGTGTTATACAGGAGCAGCCAGGTCAGTGTCTGTGTGTTATCCCAGTGTTATCCTGGTCTCCATGCAGGAATGGCCAGGTCAGTATCCCAATGTTATCCTGGTGTTATCCTGGTCTCCCTGCAGGAGCCGCTGGGTCAGTGTCTGGTTGTTGTCCCAGTGTTATCCCGGTGTTATCCCGGTGCTATCCCGGTGCTATCCCGGTCTCCCTGCAGGAGCAGCTGGCCCATTCCAGCCTGGAGCAAGTCCCAGCTGTTCTGTTGAGCACAGACAGGCCACCCCAAGCCCTGTTAATCCTTTAAAGGAACGGATAATCCATCAGCTCCAAAACCCCACCTCACCCCAGCTGCCCAAACCGTGTCCCGTGGCAGGGCCTGGATGAAGCCGGGGCTGATTTCCCAGGCACTGCTGTTCCTCAGGCTGGGTGACACCCCTGTGGCAGCTCTGTGTGTCCCCAAGGGAGCCTGTGGGGATTTATTTGATGTGACCCTCTGGGGCCAGGAGCTGGGCAGCATCTGGTGCTGCAAACGGATGACTCCATGGAAAAGAGCTGGAGTTAACCCTGGCATTTCCTCTCCAATCCCCCCAGGAGTCAGGAATTCTCCCATCTGTGGTGGTGCCACCAGCTCCTTCTCATGGATTTGGGATAAAAAACCTTCCTTACCCATCTCTGAGGAGTTTCAGGGACAGCCCAAAGCACCTGACACCATTTCCCTGGGGTTAATTGCATTTTCTCCCTGCTGCTGCATTTATTGGATCTTTGTGTGGGAAGAGTTGATATATTCTGGATTTAGGGAGCAGAGCTCTGTGTGAGGAGAGGAGCTGGTTCATTAGAGCAGCTCTAATACCCATAATTATCTTAAACTTAAATCCGTGTGAGCCTGCACGTGGCTCCTACATGACCCTGGGATCATTCAGGGGCTTAAAGCCACAGATCCAGGATTTCATCTGGAAATGCTTCAAAAGGGGTTCCTGTTTGGGGCCAGGGATGGTGGGAACAGGAGGGAAATTCTGTTGGAGCATTGGAATGGATTTGAATGATCCCAAAAGCTGGGCCTGTGTCAGCTCTGGCTCCTGAAGGGGTTTGTGGTGCTCAGGCTGGTGGAGCTCGGGGTTTCTTTGTTAAGAGATGCAATTCCAGCTCCCAAAAATGTCCCTTGGGAATGCTGCCCTGCCCCCAGTGCCTGCCAGCAGCCAGAGGGAGCTGCAGGAGAGCAGATCATGGAATGGGTTGGGTTAGAGGGGACCTTAAACCCATCCAGGGACACCTCCCACTGTCCCAGGTGGCTCCAACCCCAATGTCCAGCCTAGCCTTGGGCACTGCCAGGGATCCAGGGGCAGCCACAGCAAATCTGGGAATTGCAGCCCAGGCAGGAATTCCTTGCCAAGATCCCAGCCCAATGTCCCCTTTCCCAGTGGGAGCCATTCCCTGGCTCCTGTCCCTGCAGGCCTTGTCCCCAGTCCCTCTGCAGCTCTCCTGGAGCCCCTCCAGGGACTCTGAGGATTCCCTGGAATTTTCCCTTCTCCATTTCCAGCAATCTTGACTCCAGAGCAGAGAGGCTCCAGAATTATGGGATGGTTTGGATTGGAAAGGACCTTAAAGCCCATCCAGTTCCATCCCTCACCACAGCCAAGGATGCCTCCCACTATCCCAGGCTGTTCCAAACTCCATCCAGCCTGGCCTTGGACACTTCCCCCACCCCTGATTCCCTGATCCAGGGGTTTTTCAGGAATCAGATCCCAGCACAGATCAGTTGGACACAGGATGTCCCCAGCGTGACATCCTCGAGGGGCTGCTTCCAGGGAATGTCAAAGATGCTTTTTCCAGGAGATTGGCAGGATTGTGCTGAGGGACTGGAAATACTGGAGGTAAAATTCCCGCTGTGTGTGGAGGGTTGGGTATGAGCCTGGGGCACCCTGAGCTCCTCTCCCCTCATAGTGTGGGAATTGTGGAAAATAACACAGTTGGAATGGGAGCGGAATGAGTCTGTGTTCATGTTACATAATACAATAATCATATCATAGATGGGATTTAAGATCTGTGCATGTAAAGGGAGCTGCTCTCCTGCTCTCCAGCACTCCGTGGGGCAGGACACAGATTCATGGAGAGTTTGGAGATGGTGCTTGGTGACATCCTGTGGGTTCCCAGCAGAGTTCTTGTCCAGGAACAACGGGAATGCCGGGCAGGAATCGTGGGAACGGTCCTGGCAGGGCAGCGAGGCTCAGGAGGTGCTGGACGCCACCCTGAGTGGCATTTTTGGGGCAGGGATTTTGGGGCAGGGATTTTGGGTCTCTCCGCGCCCTCAGCCCTGCAGGGCTGCCCTGAGCTCCCTCGATCCGCCCGTGTCGGCCCGGGGTGCAGAGCTGGCGCTGGATGGCAGCGCGGCAAGATGATCCCTCTGTCCATCTGTCCATGCCTCCGGGCTCGGCGCCGTCCATCTGTCCATCCGGGCTCTGCTCCGTCCGTCTGTCGCTCCCGGGGGATTCGCCCGGCGCGGCGCGGGTTTGGTTGCGGGCACCGCGGGGATACCGAGCGCAGCCACGGAGCCGCCAGCACCGCGGAGCTGACACCGGGGGGGCTGTCCCGGGGGGGCTCCGAGCAGCTGAGAACCCCCCCCCGTCCCCTCCCCGAGCGCAGCATCACATCCCCATCCCCATCCTCATCCTCATCCGCACGCCGCCCGGCTCGGTGCAGCGCCCGGCGGTGCGGCCCCTCCGCGGTGATGTCATGAGCCGCCGGGGCGGTGGTTGGAGCCACCGGCGGAGCGGGGACGAGCGGCCGCGGCCGGGGGGGGCTGCCCTGCACCCCCTGAGCCCCCGCCGAGCCCCCGGGCAGGACGTGGCGAGCGGCCGGCGGCGGCCGCGGCCATTTGCCGTGTCCGGCCGTGCTGACTGACCCGCTGCTCCGTCTCCTCCCGCTCCGGCCGTCCCTGCGCGACGATGAGGCAGGCCCCGGCCACACGCAAGGTACGGTCCGCGCCCGCATCCCCCCCCCGGCATCGCATCCCCGCTTCCCAGCCGCCTCCTCGCTGGTTTTCCCCGTTTTCCCCGCGTTGATGCTGCCGGGCTGTAATTGGGAGCGTGATGGGCTCGGGGAGGAGGGGGGCGGTGGGTGAGCATCGGTTCATGGCTGGCTTTGCCTTCCGAGCTCCCGGAGTCCCCTCTCCGTGTCACCCGGCCAATGCAGCGGCTCTGCGGCTCTGCCGGGGCCCTGTGCCCGCTGCCGGTGCCATCCCTGTGCCCACTGCCGGTGCCATCCCTGTCCCCGCTGCCGGTGCCATCCTCTCTGCCTGGGGGTGTCAGTGCCGTTCCTGCTGCCTGTGTTGTCCCCGCTGCTGGTGCCATCCTCACTCCAGGGGTGCCAGTGCCGTCCCTGCTGCTGTCCCTGTGCCCACGGCTGGTGCCATCCCCACTCCAGGGGTGCCAGTGCCGTCCCTGCTGCTGTCCCTGTGCCCACGGCTGGTGCCATCCCCACTCCAGGGGTGCCAGTGCCATCCCTGCTGCTGTCCCTGTCCCCACAGCCTGAGAGTGTCAGTGCTGTTCCTGCTGCCGGTGCCATCCCTGCTTCCAGTGCCACTGGTGCCCACCCTGGGGAAGCTGTGTGCCCGCAATCCCGTTTTTCCTGCCAGCCACGCTGTTGGGCTCAGCCTTTGGCATTCCCAGAGGCTGGCAGTACCCGAGTCCCTGCCAGGCTGCCGTTCCCGCAGGTGACAGCGCGGGCACTGGCCTATATGTTTATTTTTAGTGTAACCACGATGTCACTGCTCAGCTTAAAGAGAAATCCTGGGAATTTCTGCCTGATGGCAGGGAATAGACCCCAGCCAGGCCAGTACCTGGCAGTAAATGCTCCTGATTTACCCCTGCACCTCCCCAAGCTCAGACACCAACGCTCCTTGTCACGTGCCCCTGTTAATCCTCTTCCCCGTGGAAAGTTTCACAGATGCTGCTTTCCCTCTGCCCCGTTGGAGGGGGGAGTGGGGGCTGCTGGAGCTCAGCCCCCAGCCTGGATTCCATCCTGCTTTTCCTGTTGCTATTCTCCTCACCCATGGAATCACACCTGTGAGACCAGGCACCTGCCGGGTGGTGCTGCTTGTTTAAAATGCAGAATTCCCAGCAGTATCCCAGGGAACCACACCCTGAGGGGCTCATCCTGGGGCTGAGACTCAGCTCCAGCAGAGGGGAGGTGCCTCCAAGGGGCCAAATTCCTGGGAATGGAGTGGGATGGCATCAGCATGGACCAGCACTGGATCAGTGCCTGGGCATCACCCCCAGCACTGCCTACCCCACTCAGGAGCTGCTGCCAGTCAGAATCCTCCTGGAAACTCTGGGAATCCTCCACAGCAGCAGCCACAGTCTGTGAAGTTCAGACTCAAAGCCTTGAAACTTAATCTGGGAGAAGGCTCCAGTGACACGTCCCCTGTCCTGCCTGCTGGAAGGTGACATTCACACATTCCTGCTCATCCATCCAGCACTCGCTGCTCCTGCCTGGATTGGGATTCCCACACCTGGAGCGGGACCAAATCAGGAGAGACTTGTAGGACCCCACCTTCAGCAGGCAATGCTGACCCCACCACAGTCAGTCCTCGGTGTCCAGGAGGATTTTTCCAGAGTTCCTGCTGCCAGAAGCCGAGTCCATCTCGGAGCGCGCCGGCTCGGAGCCCCCAGCGCTCCTCTGGGAGCTGAGGTTTTGTAATTCCATCAAATATTGATGCAGCAGCATTACACAGCAGAGCCAGAACCTCCAGTGGAACATCCATCCCCATCCATCCATCCATCCCCAGTGGGGGGGTTGGAGCATCCTGGATCCAGGAGGGTCCAGGTGGGGCTGGAGCCTCTGTTCCCTGTGCTGGCACGAAGCTGGACACCGGAAAATCCATGTCCCATCCTGGTCACTGACTTTCCCAGAGCCCATGGGATGACTGGTTGGGGACAGATGGTGCCACCACGGAGGGGAGCCCAGCCATCCCCCATTCCTGATGAAGAGAGCAGCTGGAGCTGATCCCAGAGCATCCCTTTGCCACAGATCCCAGGGGTCTTGGAGCTTCAACTTTCAGTGGTCATCACATGGAGGGGACCAGAACTCCAAAGGATGCCCAAAGCAGGATTATTCCCTGTCATTCCACATGGCTTTAGGGATGGTTACCAGGAGGCTTCTCCCTGGTTTTAGGGTTTGATGTGGTTTGAGTCAGGGTTTGAGTTGGTGTCCCCTACCCCACAGCCAGGACAAGGCTCAGTGTCCCCAGTTCAGGGACAGGGATCAGTGGGACAGGGATGAGTGTGGCACATCCAGGAAAAAGCTCAGTGTCCCCCAGTTCAGGGCTTGGTGTCCCCCAGTTCAGGTCTTGGTGTCCTCCAGGACAAGGCTCAGTGTCCCCCAGGACAAGGCTCATTGTCCCCCAGTTTGGGGCTCTGTGTCCCCCAGGACAAGGCTCAGTGTCTCCTGGGACAGGAATCAGTGTCCCCCATCCAGTAAAAGGCTCAGTGTCCCCCCAGGGAAGGATTTGGTGTCCCCCGGAACAGGACTTAGTTGTCTCAGGTGACATTTCCCCATGTCCAAGGACTCGGTGGTCAGTGGTCCTGCCCCACTGCTGAGTCCCCCCACGTGTGGAATTCCTGAAGAAGACATTTCCCAAGTGTTTCCCAGATTTTTGTTGCTGCTCCATGTTGCTTACTTGGACTTGGGAAGATGCTGGAGAGCTCCTGAAGAGCATCCTGAGGGTTTCACCTGAGGGTCTGGAACTTTTGCTGCTGCAATTCCATTTTCCTGACAAATTTGGTCACACAGGAGATGTCGTGGAAGATGGGAATGTCTTTCCTTGGGATTGACATGGGAATAGGCTGGAAGCGAGCAGAGCAGGATTTAGCTGAAGCAGTGCCAGAGGTGGTGAGAAGTTTGGAAGTGCAAACACATCCAGGTTGATTTTGAAAGCAGGGGAATAAAGCTCTGAGGTTCCTGAGGCCTCGGGGGGGAACATGGCTGTGTTGGAGATCAGCTGGAGCTGCTGGTCCCTGGTGGGCTCCGTGTGCCTCATGTCCCCATCCTGGACGTGGGATCATGTGGCAGTGCCATTATCCATCTGTTCTGCTCCTGTTTATTCCCAGCTGGGATTAGGTCATGGAATCAGAAATGAGGGAGAGCGTGGAAGTGCTCCAAGGCTGCAGCTGGACAGATGTTCCCAATGCCCACCCGCTGCCCCCCAGGACCAGCCTGGTCACTCCTCCTTTTCCATCCATTAGGGATTGTTTTTAAAAATACTAAATAATTTCATATTTGTCTCTGTTCCAGGCTGGGCCCTGTGGCCTCCCCTCCCTGAGCTGCTGGGAGCTGCTGCATGTGCATGGAGGGGGTGTGGGGGGGTCCTGCCCCAAAATCATGGATGATTTAATTCCAACCATGAAAGGAAAAGCTGGGAGTGTGGGATCAGCTCTGTGGTGTCCCTGGAATTTTTGGTTAAACAAAACAGAGCCTGGGGGCTCTGGGACAGCTGGTCCAGGGTGCTCTGGGCCATTTGGAAAACCAGAGGGATGAGGAGAGGAGAAAACTCATGTTTAAGATTAAATCCTTTCCATCTCCTACTCCGGGGGTCTTTGGGAAAGGCGTGGGAGGTCAAACCCGCCGTGCCCATGGAATGCCCAGCCAACCTGAACCAGGCTTTGCCTCTGAAGACCAAAATTCCTTGGAAATACACGGTGGATCTGCCCTGGGGTATCTGTAGGGTCGGGCTGGGGGTTCAGGATGTGCCCTCTGTCCCCAGCTCTGTCCCCACACCAGGCTGGAGGGGCAGGGATGGGGCGAGGGCTGGCTCTGGGCTCTGCTCCCGTGATCCCATGGGAGCTGTGCCAGGGGATCCCACGGGATCTCTGCCCGTGGAGCAGGTTCATGAGCCCCCAGGCTAACGACGCCGCACGCAGCCGGTGCCACGGGGCACGCTAACGATGCCGGGCACACTAACGATGCCGGGCACACTAACGATGCCGTGCTGTCTTTTGTCTCCTTTCCCTGCTCTGCCGCTCCGGCCGCCGCCGGCTGTTCTCTGCTCCTCTGTCCCTGTGTGACTGTCTGTCCTCTCTGCTTCCGCTCCCGCTGCCCTCCAGAGCACCGCCCGCCGACCCAAGGTGAGCAGCCACGGTGGGGGCACCGAGCGTGGGGGGCACCGACGGCCCCGGGGGTGCCAGCGCCACTCAAAGCATCGGGTGTCAACCCCATCACAAGCATGGATCACTGAGTGCCAGCAGCAGGATCCACTGGGTGCCAGCCCCACTCAAACATGGACCATTGGGCGCCAGCCCCACTCAAACACGGGCCATGGGGTGCCAGCCCCACTCAAACACGGGCCATTGGGTGCCAGCCCCACTCAAACACGGGCCATTGGGTGCCAGCCCCAATCAAGCATGGGCTATTGGGTGCCAGCCCCACTCAAACACGGGCCATTGGGTGCCAGCCCCACTCAAACATGGGCTATTGGGTGCCAGCCCCACCCAATCACGATTCATTGTTTGCCATCACCATTCAAACATGATCCGTTCATTGCCAACCCAGCTCAAACACGATCCATTGGTTCCCAATCCCACCCAAACATGATCTGTTGGTTGCCAACACCACACAAACACGATCCATTCATTGCCAGCCCCACTCAAACGTGTCCATTCTTGTGGAAGCCAACTCAAACATGATCCATTGGGTGCCAACCCCACTCACAAACAATCCATTCTTTGCCAGTCCCACTCAAACATGACCCGTTGGGTGCCAGTCCCACCACAGACACGATCCATTTGATACCAACCCTATTCAAACACAATCCATTGGGTGCCAGCCCCACCTGAACATGATCCACTGGTGGCCAACTCCACTCAAACATGGTCCATTGGGTGCCAACCCTGCTCAAATGTGGCCATTCTTGTGGATGCCAACTCAAACATGATCCATTGGGTGCCAACCCCACCGTTGTCCTTCCACCTCATTGTGCAGAGCCCAGAGGAGCTCACAGCTCCTCTGATGGACTCCTCTGGAGCAGGTCCAGATCCCTGGGGACCCTCTCCCAGGATGGAACAGCATTAAATCCGTGTGGCAGTGCCCAGGCTGTGCCAGGGGATCCCTGTGGGTGTTGCTGCTCCCTGACTGGCCCAGTTTGGGATCTGAGTTCAGATGGGACCTGAGCAGGATCTGAGTGGGATCTGGGAGATCAGATCAGTGGGATCTGAGAGAGCCTGAGGTGGGATCTGAGAGCACCTGAGGGGTCAGGCAGGGCTGTGTGGTCCCAGCTGGCCCTCAGGGGCTGCTCCAGCCACCAGCATTCACCTTGGGAAGGGACCTGTGGCTTGAAGGGAGGAAATGTGGGAGAGAAATCCTTAGAGATTGAGTTTGGAGGTGGAGAACTCTCCTGCAGGGAGGGCTCCATCCTCAGCAGATGCTTCCAGCCCCAGGCAGGGGTGGATTCCATCAGCCCCAGGGCTTTGGGATGCCCCCATTCCCTGGCTTTGGATGGTTCTTGTTGATGTCCCGTGGGCCCTCCTGCTCCTTGGGCCTCACACCTGCCTGGGCAGGGAGGTGGAGTTGGGATCCTGGAATCACGGAATGGGTTGGGTTTGAAGGCACCTAAAGCCCATCCAGCTCCAGCCAGGAACAGCTCCCACTATCCCAGGTGGCTCCAAGCCCCATCCAGCGGGGCCTTGGACACTTCCAGGGGTGTGGCAGCCACAGCTTCTCTGGGCAATCTGTGCCAGGGCTTTCGTGCCCTCACAGCCTGGAATTCCTTCCCAATATCCCATCTAACCCTGCTCTCTGTGGGGGATCTGTGACCCCAAAAGCACCAGGAACAACAAACATCTTTGTTTTGAGTTGTATCTGAAAGAAAGTGCGTGGGACTCGGTGCCACCCAGAAATTCCCTGTTTTCTGTGCCTGGGAGAGCTGGGCTCATCCCAGGAGGGCACGCTGGGCCTATCCAAGGGGTGCTGGACTTGCTGCAGTCGAGTTAACTCAGATTTGCCTCCATTTTGGGGAAAATAAGGGCAGAGGGTGATTGTTTCTTCTTCCCAGCTGTGCCTGTGGGTAAAACCAGACACTTGGTGAACCCTCATGGCACCAAAAATCCCATTTCCAGAAATAAAATCAAGTCAGGAAATTTAATTTACACAGTCAGAGGTGAGTGGTCCAGAAATAGGGTCCACGAGGAGAGACCAGTGGGAGCCTGGGGGGGCACCTGGTGCTTCCCTCACCCCTTTTCCCACTGCCTGGGCTCAGACAGTGATTAATTAACAGCCTCATAAGCGCTAACGAAGCAGCACCAGGCCCCACTGGGCTCTGGGAGCTCACTCCTCGTTGATTTTCTTGTTGCTCCCTTAACACTGGGTTCTATTCTTGGTGGGCTCTGAGGTTTTGCTGCCTCACCTTCTGGAGCTGGGAAATGGAATCCTGGAATCCTGGAATGGTTTGGGCTGGGAGGGACCTTGGACATCATCCAGTGCCAGAGCAGGGACACCTCCCACTATCCTAGGGTGCTCCAGGCTGGCCTTGGACACCCTTCCAGGGATGTGAGGCAGCCACAGCTTCTCTGGGAAGCACGTGGAGTCCTTCCCCAGTGGATTATCCATGAATTCTCTCCGAGCCCAGCTCCTCCAGAGCAGAATTCCTGGGGGTCCCACAGTGACACAAGTCAGTGACACTACTGGAAATGGGAATCTGGGAGTCACCAGAAGTGTCACAGTGGCAGCTGTGGCAGCACCATCCCTTGGGACATCCCCCCTCACCGTACTGATGTTTTGCAGCCCACCCGGACCCCCACATCATCGGCGTCCGGCGGCACCGCCGGGCCCTCGGGCTCGGCCTCGGCGTCCGGCGGGGAGATGAGCAGCAGCGAGCCCGGCACGCCCGCCCAGACCCCGCTGGTGGCCCCCGTCATCCCCACGCCCTCCCTCGGCTCGCCGGGGGCACCCCCGGTCCCCTCGCCCACCAAGGTGAGCCCTGCCCAGGTGAGCTCTGCCCTGACTGGTGCCCAGGTGAGCGCTGGGCTCTGCCCGTGCTCCCCGGAGGGCAGGAGAGAAAACTGCACCCAGCACTGGGAGGAGGAGGAGGAGGAGGAGGAGGAGGAGGAGGAGGAGGTGCCCTGAAGGGTCTGGGGGTGGTCACTGGGCTGTGGGAGGAGCATCGGGACAGGTCGGAGCTGGCCAGGACAGAGGAAGAGGCAGCAAAGCTGCGAGGCCACTTCCAAAGAGAATTCCAGTGCGCCTCCATCCCTTCCCAAATAAATCCCTGTGGGACACGGGTGGCATCGGAGCAGATTGGCACGGTTGAGGCTCTGAGTCAGAGCTTGATGCTGTTAAATCCAGAGGGTCCAGTTGGCAGCACCCACTGGTACTGGGAGAACTGGGGTGGAGGGACCAGCAGGGATGCACTGAGGACCCTCCTGCCTTGGGATGGCAAGACCCCTTGGAGAGGTTCAGGATTTCCCAAACTTGGGGGAATTGGGGTGGAGGGACCAGCAGGGATGCACTGAGGACCCTCCTGCCTAGGGATGCAAAGCCCACCTGGAAAGATGCAATATTTCCCAAATTCAGGGATTTTTAATCATTACAGAGTTATTCCTGTTTTGATCTTTAAAATACTTTTTCATCACTTCCATCCTGCTTTGATTAATGAGTTAATCAGAGCTTGGGAGAGATTTGGGGCACAAGGCCAGGGAGGGAATGGCAGGAGAGGACAAGGCTCTGGGATTGTGTGTGGAAGGGAGAGCTGGGGAAGGCACCCCAGGGTGGGAATAGGGGATGTCCCCACACGTGTCCCCATTCCCAGAGCTCTCTGGTTTCTGTAGCTGGGTGCAGAAGTGGCTTTTTGGGGACATCAGAAAGTCCAGGCTGGGAAAGCAGCAGAAGAGGAATCCATGGGAGGGTCTGGATTTTTCCAAGACCTGTTCCTTCCTGTCACCCAGCTTTGGGATTTGAAGCTTTAGGCCTTGTGGCTGATGCCAGGGAGGGAGGTGACATCTCTTTGTCCCTGCAGCCCTTCCTTTGGGGAATGCTGGCATCAGCCTTTCCCTGCTCTGGGAGCTGAGCTGCTGGAAAAGGACCTGGATCAGTTTTCCCTGGGGGGACATCACCTGGGAATGATGTGGATGCTGCAGTGGGATCAGGCAGCTTCTCTGGGCAACTTGTGCCAGGAATTCCTTCCCAAAATCCCATCTAATTCTGCTACTCCAGGCCCTTTTCCCAAGTCCCTCTCTTCTCAAACTGCCCCAATATCGAGGACCAAAGTCAGGCCAGGTTCCCTGGGCTTCCAGAAACATCCCCAGAGCTCTGTCCAAAGGATGTGCCTGATCTTCCCTAATTCTTGGCTCGGTGTTGTAGGAGGAGGAGAATCTCCGTGCTCAGGTCAGGGACCTTGAGGAGAAGCTGGAGACACTGAAAATCAAGAGGAATGAGGACAAGGCAAAGCTCAAGGAGCTGGAGAAGTACAAGATCCAGCTGGAGCAGGTGCAGGAATGGAAGAGCAAAATGCAGGAGCAGCAGGCTGACCTCCAGAAGCGCCTGAAGGAGGCCAAGAAGGTGAGGGAGTGTCCCTGGGAGTGGGGCAGTGCCCAGAGAGGTGACTGCAGGGGGAATTCCAGCCCTGACAAACCTTTCTGGGAGGAAATTTTCCCAATATCCGGCTAAACCTCCCCTGGTGCAACTCAAGGTCTTTACCTCTGCTCCTTGATGTTGGGTATATTTGGGAATCAGGCTGTGCCAAGGTGGGATTTGAATTCCTTATTCCCTCTCTCTCCAGGTGCTTCCTTCTTCCTTCACTCTCCAGATGTTTCCCCCTTCTCTCTCCAGGTGCTTCCTTCTTCCCTCTCTCTCTCCAGGAGTTCCAGGTGCTTCCCTTTCCCCCTCAGCTGTGCCTGCAGCTCCCAGGATTCCATCCATGCAGCCAAGGAGCGTTTCCTTCTCCCTGCCCTACTTTCCACGCTGGATTCCTGGTTTCTTTCCCCAGGGCTTTATCTGTCTGCTCCAGTATTCCCTGTCTCCTTACCTTTGTCCTCATCTGCTTCTCCTGCCAGGCTCCCTGAGTGTGGAGCAGGGCAGAGAGGAGTGGGACACCCTGGGCACTGGGCTGTCCCCTCCCATCCCAGATAACCCAATGTCCATTGGATTTGGGAGAGCCTTGAGGGACAGTAATTTCCTGAGAGCTTTGTGGGGTCTCTCCAGAGTTGTGGGGTCCCCTCAGCTGCTGTGCTTGCCCACAGGAAGCCAAGGATGCCCTGGAAGCCAAGGAAAGGTACATGGAGGAGATGGCAGACACAGCTGATGCCATCGAGATGGCCACGCTGGACAAGGAGATGGCTGAGGAGAGGGCAGAGTCCCTGCAGCAGGAGGTAGATTCCCTCAAGGAGAAGGTGGAATACCTCACCATGGACCTGGAGATCCTCAAGCATGAGATTGAGGAGAAAGGTGGGAAGGGAGAGGGACTTTGGGCTTGGAGAATGGGGAATGGGAGTGGAGTTAGGTGGGATATTGGGAAGGAATTAATCTCTGTGAGGGTCCCGAGGCCCTGGAATGAATTATTCCAGAGAAGCTCTGGCTGCACCATCCCTGGACAGGTTGGATGGGGCTTGGAGCACCCTGGATAGTGAGAGGTGTCCCTGCCCATGTCAGGAGGTGGGAATGGGTGGGATTTAAGATCCCTTCCCACCCAAACCAGTCTGGGATTCTGGAATTCTGGGATTCTGATTCTTCCTTTCCTCCACAGGCTCTGATGGAGCAGCATCCAGCTACCAGGTCAAACAGCTGGAAGAGCAGAACGCCAGGCTCAAGGAGGCTCTTGTCAGGTGGGAGCCCACCTGT
The DNA here is from genome assembly GCA_019023105.1 of Diglossa brunneiventris. Classification (NCBI taxonomy): domain Eukaryota; kingdom Metazoa; phylum Chordata; class Aves; order Passeriformes; family Thraupidae; genus Diglossa; species Diglossa brunneiventris. Next base: position 1,830,874 of record CM032356.1, on the reverse strand, counting down.
GCTTCCCCAAATTCCTTCCCAGGCCTCTTGTGCTCCCTGAGAGCACCAATCCCAATCCTTCTCTGGAGCAGCCCATGTCATTCCTGCTGATGGCTCTGGGATCTTTGCCGAGCTCTTAAAGCATCCACAGGAAAGGGAGAGTCCCTTGTCACAGGGGATTGGTGGGGATGGGGACAATGAGCCCCTCCAGCCTCATTCCCTGTGGATGGGTGTGGTGCTTGGTATCCCAGCACTGTTCCCCAGACCCTGTCCAACCCTGGGATCTACCTCTCCCTGAATGATCCCACCTTCCAGGGCTTGGGTGCTTATGGGCTTTTTATTTGGGAATCCACAGCCAAGAAGTTCAGGTGGGACCCATCCCTTGGTGTGAATGAGCTGGATTTTGGGAACGTTGCTCATGTCGCCACCAGGGAGGGGCAGATTGGGATGGATGAGCTCTGTTATCTTGCCTGGGGCAGACAGGGGCTCCTGGGAGGGCCCAGGTGCTCCTGGGCTGGCCCTGACAGGACCTGTGGCTGTCCAGGATGCGGGACTTGTCGGCCTCGGAGAAGCAGGAGCACGTGAAGCTCCAGAAGCAGATGGAGAAGAAGAACACGGAGCTGGAGTCGCTGCGGCAGCAGCGGGAGAAGCTGCAGGAGGAGGTGAAGCAGGCAGAGAAGACGGTGGATGAGCTCAAGGAGCAGGTGAGGGACAGGTGGGATGGGATATTTGGGACTGTGCGTGGACATTCGGGGCAGTTTGGGGACATTTGGGACATTGAGACTCTTGGAGAGCCACGTGCAGTGATCCCACTGCAGGGACCAACACTCCTGGTCCCATATTCCCTAATTCCAAACCCTGTCCCAGCAGTGGGGCTGTGCTGGGCTCTGTCTGGAGGTGGGGTGTGTGTCCTGGAGCATGGATGGATTGGGATGTGTGTCCTGATGGGATGGATTGGGATGTGTGTCCTGGCAGGGATGGATTGGGATGTGTGTCCTGATGGGATGGATTGGGATGTGTGTCCTGGCAGGGATGGATTGGGATGTGTGTCCTGATGGGATGGATTGGGATGTGTGTCCTGGCAGGGATGGATTGGGATGTGTGTCCTGGCAGGGGATGGATTGGGATGTGTGTCCTGGCAGGGATGGATTGGGATGTGTGTCCTGGCAGGGGATGGATTGGGATGTGTGTCCTGGCAGGGATGGATTGGGATGTGTGTCCTGGCAGGTGGATGCAGCGCTGGGTGCTGAGGAGATGGTGGAGACTCTGACAGAGAGAAACCTGGATCTGGAGGAGAAGGTCCGGGAGCTGCGTGAGACTGTTGGGGACCTGGTAAGGCAGAATTCCCTGGGATAACAGCTGCTGCATTCCTGGGGTAAGGGCTGCTCAATTCCCTGGGATAGGGGCTGCTGAATTCCTTGGGATAATGGCTGCTGAATTCCCTGGAATAACACTGCTGAATTCCCTGGGATAACACTGCTGAATTCCTGGGATAACACTGCTGAATTCCTGGGATAACACTGCTGAATTCCCTGGAATAACACTGCTGAATTCCTGGGATAACACTGCTGAATTCCTGGGATAACACTGCTGAATTCCTGGGGTAACAGCTGCTGAATTCCTGGGATAAGGGCTACTGATTCCTTGGGATAACAGCTGCTGAATTCCTGGGATAAGGGCTACTGATTCCTTGGGATAACAGCTGCTGAATTCCTGGGATAAGGGCTGCTGATTCCTTGGGATAACAGCTGCTGAATCCCTGGGATAAGGGCTGCTGATTCCTTGGGATAACAGCTGCTGAATTCCTGGGATAAGGGCTGCTCCAGGGGGTCGGGATGAAGGAGCCGCAATGATGGCGCCTGTGGGATTTGTGGAAGCTCTCCAGAGCTCCGGGACACATCTGAGCCCCGTTGTGTGACTCTGTCCCCTGGGTGCCACCTCCCTGCAGGAAGCCATGAACGAGATGAACGACGAGCTGCAGGAGAACGCCCGGGAGACGGAGCTGGAGCTGCGGGAGCAGCTGGACATGGCCACGGCGCGCGTGCGCCAGGCCGAGAAGCGCGTGGAGGCCGCCCAGGAGACCGTGGCCGACTACCAGCAGACCATCAAAAAGTACCGGGAGCTCACGGCTCACCTGCAGGTGTGTTCCCACCTCCAGCTCCTCCTGGAGCTCACCTGGTGGCCAGGAGAGCCAGAGGGAGCATCCCCTGGGAGTGTCCTGGGTACAGGCAGGATACAGCTTGGAGCTGAGTGGGTTCCTCGTGGAGCTTCCATAGGGACCCCCCCAGTGCCTTCTCCTACAGGGATAGGCTGGGAGAGCTGGGAATGTCCATGAAGGCTTCAAAGAGACCTCAGAGGACCCTTTCAGTGCTTTAAAGGGGCTCCAGGAGAGCTGGAGGGGGACTTGGGACAAGGGTTGGAGGGACAGGACACAGGGAGTGGCTTCCACTAGAGGTTTAAATGGGGTATTGGGAAAAAATTCTTCCCTGTGGGGGTTATCCCAGCCCTGGGCTCAGGTCTGCTGGCAGGGAAGGGAGCTGGGGAGTGAGCCTGTGGATAAACCTGGACTGGAACACTCTTGGTACCTCTCCCTCCCCTCCACCTTCACTGGGTGCTGCACAAGGAGCCCCTCAAGGAGGAGGTGCTGGGAGGTTTGGGGAGGGGCTTGCTGGAGGTGTGGGGTCCCTGATGTCCATGTCCCCTTGTCCCGTGTCCCTGTGGCTAGGATGTGAACCGGGAGCTGATGAGCCAGCAGGAAGCATCTGCAGAGAAGCAGCAGCAGCCGCCCCCCGAGATGTTCGACTTCAAGATCAAATTTGCAGAGACAAAAGCTCACGCCAAGGTAGGGCCAGAAGGAGACCTGGATGGGCTTATCCAGCCCTGGGACAGGCTCCAGGGTATTCCCAGAGTTGTGGCTGTCCCTGGACCCCTGGAAGTGTCCAAAGCCAAGCTGGACAGGGCTTGGAGCAGCCTGGGCTGGTGGGAGGTGTCTCTGCCCATGGCAGGGGCTGGAATGAGATGGGCTTTAAGGTCCTTCCAACCCAAACCATTCCAGCATTTTGGAGCCCTTCTGCTCTGGAGTCAGGCTGGGAGAGCTGGGAATGTTCTCCTGGAGAAGGGAAGGCTCTGGGGAGAGCGAGAGCTCCTTCCAGGGCCTAAAGGGGCTCCAGGAGAGCTGGAGAGGGACTGGGGACAAGGCCTGGAGGGACAGGACACAGAGAATGGCTTCCCACTGGAAAAGTGGAGATTTAGATGGGATATTGAGGAAAAATTCTTCCTTGTGAGGGTGGTGAGAACCTGGAAGGGATTTCCCAGAGAAAACCTGGAAGTGCCCAAGGCGAGGCTGGAGCGCCCTGGGATGGAGGAAGGTGTCCCTGCCCATGGCTGGGGTGGGCTGGGAGATCCCAGACATGCCTTGAGGCATTCTCCAAGGAGCAGGACTCCATGAGTGATGTCCCTGAGATGGGCTGTGCCAGGGAGGCCCTGGAGCAGCCAGGTGACTCTCAGTGTCCCTCAGGCCATCGAGATGGAGCTGCGGCAGATGGAAGTGCAGCAGGCCAACCGCCACGTGTCCCTCCTCACCTCCTTCATGCCCGACAGCTTCCTGCGGCACGGCGGCGACCACGACTGCGTCCTGGTGCTCCTGCTCATCCCACGCCTCATCTGCAAGGTGGGACAGCCTGGGGACAACCCCTGCCTGGCAAACCACACCTTTGTCCCCAAGGGGAGTTGGGGATTTGGGGTGTTTAGTGCTGGAGAACTTCCCAAAGTTCTGGAGTGACTGGAGTTGCCATTCCTGGAGGGATTCAGGTGGGATATTGGGGAAAATTCCTGCTGGAAAGGGGTGTCCAGGCCTGCCACAGCTGCTCAGGACAGTATGGAGTCTCCATTCCTGGGGGATTTAACAGCTCTGTGGATGTGGCACTTGGGGACAGTGTGGAGTCCCCATCCCTGGGGGATTGAACAGCTCTGTGGCTGTGGCTCAGGACAGTGTGGAGTCCCCATCCCTGGAGGGATTTAACAGCTCTGTGGATGTGGCTCAGGACAAGGTGGAGTCCCCATTCCTGGGGGGATTTATCAGCTCTGTGGCTGTGGCACTTGGGGACAGTGTGGAGTCCCCATCCCTGGGGGGATTTAACAGCTCTGTGGCTGTGGCACTTAGGGACATGGTCAGTGGTGGTGCTGGGGGAACAGTTGGACTCTGTGGTCTTAAAGGACTTTTCCAACCTAAGTAATTCCATGATTCCACGATTATAAAATGGTCTGGGAGAAGGGAAGGGGAGGAAGCAGCCGGGGCTGGTGACTCAGCAGTGAGAGCACTCAGTGGTCACTTTGCAAGGACAGGTCACTTTTTGGGGGCGCAGGGGCTGTTACCCACGGCTCAGCAGGACACAGCAGGGAAGCACGGGATGCCCTGAAGGATTTCCCTGTCTCCCCCAGGCCGAGCTGATCAGCAAACAGGCGCAGGAGAGGTTCGAGCTGAGCGAGAGCTGCGCGGAGCGGGCGGGGCTGCGCGGAGCCCCCGGGGAGCAGCTCAGCTTCGCCGCCGGCCTCGTCTATTCCCTGAGCCTGCTCCAGGCCACGCTGCACAAATACGAGCAGTGAGTACCCGCCCCGCCCCTTCCCTCCCTCCGCGGGAGGAGTTCCAGGGATTTGGGGAGCCGGGCTGGGAAAGGGTGGTGGGGTTGCCTTTATTGCCTTGCCATGGGGTCATTTCTCTGTGGGCCTCTTTGTGTGTCCTTCCCAAGGGATGACGTGGGAAGGGATTTTGGGAGAAAAAGCAGTGGGATCCCTTTCTCCATGAGCTCTTTGTGTCCCTCAAGAGATCACGTGGGATCTTGGGAACTGGTCTGGATAAAAAGCTCTGGGATCCCTTTCTCTGTGATCTCTCAGTGTCCCCCTCAAAGGGTGATGTGAGAAGGGATTTTGGGAGCTGGGCTAGAAAAAACCAGCAGAATCCCCTTATTCCCTTGTGAGGATCCCCTTCTCTATGACCTCTTTGTGTCCCTCTCAAAGGGTGACTTGGGAATGGATTTTGGGAACCAGGCTAGAGAAAAATAGCAGGGTCCCCCTCTGTGTGTCCTTCCCAATGGGTGACATGAGAAGGGATTTTGGGAACCAGGCTAGAAAAGAGCAGTGGGATCCCTTTGTAACCTTATAAAGATCCCCTTCTCTGTGACCTCTGTGTGTCCTTCCCAAGAGATGACACATGGAGGAATTTTGGGAGCCAATCTAGAAAAAAACAGCAGGGTCCCCTTCTCTGTGACCTCTCCATGTCCTTCCCAATGAGTGACACATAAAGGAATTTTGGGAACCAGGATAGAAAAAAGCAGCAGGATCCCCTTCTCTGTGACCTCTGTGTGTCCTTCCCAAGAGGTGCCATGGGAAGGAATTTTGGGATCCAGGCTAGAGAAGAAGGGTGGGTTCCCCTTCTCCTCTTCAAGAGGTGACACATGGAGGAATTTTAGGAGCCAGTCTAGAAAAATCCAGCAGGATCCCCTTCTCTGTGACCTCTCTGTGTCCTTCCCAAGGGGTGACATGGGACAGAATTTTGGGAACCAGGATAGAAAAAAGCAGCAGGATCCCCTTATTCCCTTGTGGGGGTTCCCATCTCTGTGAACCTCTGGTGTCCCCCTGGGAAGGACCTCCAGCCCCAGCCAGGTCACAGCTGTGTCCCTGTCCCCAGACCAGCAGTGCCTCAGGGCTCTGATTTCCCATGTCCTGCCCGGTGATGCACCCAGCCCCTTGTCCGTGTCCCCTCAGGGCCCTGAACCGCTGCAGTGTGGAGGTGTACAAGAAGGTGGGGACCCTGTACCCCGAGATGAGCGTCCACGAGCGCTCCCTGGACTTCCTGATCGAGCTGCTCCACAAGGACCAGCTGGACGAGACCGTCAACGTGGAGCCGCTCACCAAAGCCATCAAGTACTACCAGGTGGGGCTGGTGACACTGGGGGCAGGTGCCACCTCACCTGTTGGACGTGGATCAGCTCCTTTTGGCAGCCCTTTCCTTTGGGTGTTGTCACCCAGGTGACTGTGGCTGTGTCCCCTGCTCTGTGTCCATCCCACATTCCTTCCTTCCACGCTGCTGACCTGTGGAATTAAGCACCACCAGCTCTTTTGGGGCACTGGTGGTACTTCCATTTAAAAAATGGCCCAAACCCTCAAAATTTGGGGTTTTTTTGAGTGTTCCCACATTGGATTTTTTCCATGTGGATGCTGATCCTGCCATTCCCACAGCACCTGTACAGCATCCACCTGGCCGACCAGGCTGAGGACTGCACCCTGCAGCTGGCTGACCACATCAAGGTGAGTGGGGATAGCCTTTCCTGATCCCTCTTTTCCACCTCTGTGTCCCCCAGGATCCCTGTGGGAGGGGAAATGTCCCTGCTGCCACTCTCCAGTACAGTCATTCTTCCCCAGTGGTGGCACTGGGGTCAGGGAATGGGGATGAGAAGAGCAGGAATGGGAATGTGGAGATGCTCCTGTCTCAGGGTGGGGGTTGTATCCCAGATTTCCCAAGGGAAGAACCAGAATCCTGCACCCCCTAGATAAAACCAAAACAGACAAAAAACAGCCTGACTGCCTCAGCCCGTTTCCCTGCTCCTGAAAATCCTGGGGTGGTGGCAGTGTCCATCCTGGAATTGCTGGGCTGAAACCCCAGTATGCCCTGGGACCCCTCCTGTCCCTGTCCCTGTCTCTGTCCCTGTCCCTGTGCTGAGGGTTCCTGTGCCTGTGCCCACAGTTCACCCAGAGTGCCTTGGACTGCATGGGGGTGGAGGTGTGCCGGCTGCGGGCCTTCCTCCAGGTAGGATCTTCCTCCAGGTAGGATCTTCCTCCAGGTAGGATCTTCTCCAGGTAGCACCTGCCAGGGTGGCTGGGCATGTGCCAGCTTCCTGCTGTCCCCATGTCCCTCTGTCTGAGATCCCTTCTTGTCCCTCTGTCTGAGGTCCTTCCCTGTCTCTCTGTCCCTTTGTCTGTCAGAGCTCCCCCTCCCTAAGGTCCCTCTGTGTCCCCTTGTCACTCTGTGTCCCTCTGAGCTCCCTCCATGTCCCTTTGTCTGTCAGAGCTCCCCCTCCCTAAGGTCCCTGTGTCCCCTTGTCACTCTGTCTCATGTCCCTCTGAGGTCCCTCCATGTCCGTCTGTCTCCCCCTGTCCCTCTGAGGTTCCCTCTCTCTAAGGTCCCTCTGTGTCCCCATGTCCCTCTGTTCCCGTGTCCTTCTAAGATCCCTCTCCCTCTCTGTGTCCCTCTGAGGTCCCTCTGTCTAAGGTCTCCTTGTGTCCCCATGTCCCTCTATTCTTGTGTCCCTCTAAGGTCCCTCTGTGTCCCCATGTCCCTCTGTTCCCGTGTCCCTGTGAAATCCATCTGAGTCCCTCTATCCCTGTGCCCCTCTATGTCCCCGTGTCCCTCTGAGGTCCCCACGTCCCAGTGTCCCTCTGAGGTCCCTCTGTGTCCCCAGGCCGGGCAGGAGGCAGCAGACCTGGCCATCCTGCTCAAGGACCTGGAGACGTCCTGCAGTGACATCCGCCAGTTCTGCAAGAAGATCCGGCGCCGCATGCCGGGCACGGACGCACCGGGAATTCCGGCAGCCCTGGGCTTTGGGCCACAGGTGAGGGGACAGGGACAGCCCTCAGGCCACCCCTCAGGCACAAATTGGGAGCTGTGGGATCCACTGGGCCGGCAGCAAACGCCCCAGGGAAACTGGGCAGCAGCTCAGGGCAGAGGGAGGTGGTGTGGAGCTGAGCGGGGATTGTGGAATCAGGGACTGGTTTAGGTTGGAAGATCCCTGGGAGATCCCTGAGTCCAACCACACCCAGAACTGCCAAGGCCATCACTGACCATGTCCCCAAGTGGATGTTAAAATCCCCCCAGGGTTGGGGACAACCCTTCCCGGGAGGAATTTTCCCAATATCCAACCTGGCCCATCCTGAGGCCGTTCCCTCTCACCCTGTCCCTGTTCCCTGGGATAAGATCCCAAATCCACCCCTTGGCTGTCCCCTCCTGGCAGGAGCTGTGCAGAGCCACGAGGTCCCCCTGAGCCTCCTTTGCTCCAGGCTGAGCCCTTTCCAGCTCCCTCAGGTGCTCCTGGGGCTGCTTCTCTGGACATGATGGAGGTGACATCTGGATTTTGTGTTCCCATCTCGGATGGAGACCTGGATTCACACCCGGACCCATTCCCTCCATCTTCCCGTTATTTCCCCCAACCCCGGTGACAGTTCCAGGGCAGGTGTGAACCCCAGGAGCCCACGTGTCTGTGCCATCCCCAGAGATCCCTCTGTGCCCTGCCAGGTGTCAGAGACGCTGCTGGAGTGCCGCAAGCACCTGACGTGGGTGGTGGCCGTGCTGCAGGAGGTGGCGGCGGCCGGGGCGCAGCTGATCGCGCCGCTGGCCGAGAACGAGGGGCTGCCCGCGCCGCGCCTCGAGGAGCTGGCCTTCAAAGTCAGCGAGCAGGTGGGCACCCGCCAGCGTGCCACGTGGGCATCCCCCACCGCTCCCAGCTGGGGTGTCCCTCACTGTTCCCAGCTGGGACATCCTTCCCACCAGTCGTAGCTTGGGCA
>CM032356.1:1812211-1822239 GCA_019023105.1 Diglossa brunneiventris | reverse complement strand
GAGGGTTCCTGCCTGGCATGGGGACAAACCAGGGACCAGGTGGGCTCCGTGTGCCCAGGCTTGGAGATTCCAGCTCCTCATGGGGGGTTGGGAAGGGATCAGGGACAGGGACAAGGGATGGGGACGCACTCAGGGGCGTGGCTGGCCTGGGGGTGTGGCCCGGGGGGCGTGGCTCACCTGCATGCAGCAGTTGTCGATGATCATGGTGTCGAATTTGATCTTGGGGTACAGCTCTGCCACCTCCTTACAGCACTGCAGGAACAGCCCATCGCCCAGCTTCCTGCACAGGGAACACCAGGAAGGGTTGGGGGACAGCAGGGAAATCCCAAAGGCTGCAGGGATCCAGCAGGAACTGGGATCTGGGACACCCTTTGAGGCTCCTCATGCTGCCTTTCCCCCCTCTCCCTGATGGGAAGGGGATTTGTCCCAAGTGGGAGGTGCAGGAGGAGCTGTCCAGGTGCTCCCATCAATGATTCCAGAGCTTGGGATTCTGCAGGAATGACCCCAAGCCAATGATCCTACAATCCATGGGGACAGGGTCGTTGTGGAGATGCTGCCCTGGGAATATCTGGACACGGATTTATCAATAAATCTGATCAGCTGCAGGTCAGTGTCTGCTCACTCCTGGCTGGGAGCAGAGTGAGGGAAAAGCCACAATCCCAGGGAAATCCTCATCTCCCTCACTCCAATCTCCAATGTCCAGCTTGGCCTTGGGCACTGCCAGGGCACTGCCAGGGATCCAGGGGCAGCCACAGCAAATCTGGGAATTGCAGCCCAGGCAGGAATTCCTTGTCAAGATCCCAGCCCAATGTCCCCTTTCCCAGTGGGAGCCATTCCCTGGCTCCTGTCCCTCTGTCCCTTGTCCCCAGTCCCTCTGCAGCTCTCCTGGAGCCCCTCCAGGGACCCTGAGGATTCCCTGGAATTTTCCTTCTCCAGGGGAACATTCCCAGCTCTCCCAGAGCAGAGGGGCTCCACAATCCTGGAATGCTTTGGGTGGAGAGGGGCCTTGAAGTTTACTGACACCTTCCACCATCCCAGGGTGCTCCAGCCTGCCTTGGACACTGCCAGGGATCTGGGGCAGCCACAGCTGCTCTGGGAATTCCAGCCCAGCCAGAAATTCCTTCCCAAGCCCCCACCCCAGGTCCCTCCCAGGTGTCCTGGAGCACGGGCAGGTCACACTGAGGTCACACCAGCGGGCAGCCTGGGCAGTGCTGAGGGGACAGGGCGGTGACAGTGGCACTCACATGATGTTGGCCTTGTGCACAGCTGTGACCTTGGCCCGGCCCTTCTTGGTGGCGTAGTCGAAGGCGAACTTGGCGATGCGCTGGGACTTGGCCCTGGTGATGATCTTGAGGCACTCGATGACCCCCTTGGCACTCTGGGGACACAGGGGGGTGTCACAGCCTGGACACGGCCACCCCCGCCTGGCCCTCACACCCGGCCTGCTCTGGCCTCTCTTACCTGCCTTATTATTATTATTATTATTATTATTATTATTATTATTATTATTATTAATCATCATCATCATTGCTATTATTATTTATTATTATTAATTCTCTTCCCTTCTCTATTATTATTATCTTTATCATTATAATAATCAGAATTATTATAATTATTAATATTAATAATATTTATTAGCACCCCTTTTCTCTCCTTATAATAATATTTATTATTACTATTATTATCGCCATTATAATTATTAATCATTATTCACATTTATTATGTGTTACATGTATTATTATATCTATTATTCTTACATGTATTTATATTTATTATTAATTCTTATCATCGGGATTTTTTCAATTAAATATTTCTTATCATTAAAATCTTGTTCAAATTACTATATATTTCTTATTATCACCATTTTGTTTCAATTACTGAATTGTTCTAATCATAATCATCTTTTTGTTTCAATTATTGAATTGTTATCATCATCATCATCATTTTGTTTCAATTATTGAATTATCATCATCATCATCATCATCATGATCTTGTTTCAATTACTGAATTGTTACCATCATCATCACCAGTTTGATGTAATTACTGAATTATTCTCATCATGATAATTTTGTTTCAATTATTGAATTGTTCTTATCATCATCATCGTTTCAAGTATTGAATTATTCCCATCATCACTTTGTTTCAATTATTAATTTGTTCTAATCTCAGCCCAGGTTTGCCTTCTCTGTGCAGTTCTCCTCCCCACTGGTGTCTCCATTCTGGCCAGGGTTAACCCAGGACAATCCAGGTGCCACTGTCCCCTTTTCCAGGCACTGTCCCCCCTGCAGCCACCCCACTCCTCCCTGGGGCTGGCTGTGTTCCTATCCCAAAATGTTCCCCTGATTCCACTGCTCCAGGCAGGGCCTGAGTGTGCTGGGCAGGGATTCAGGGAATCATGGAGAGACTTTGGAGCTCATCCCATCCCACCCAGGGGCACCTCCCACTATCCCAGATGGATCCAAGTCCACCCAGCCTGGCCTTGGGCACTGCCAGGGGTTGGGAATTCCTGGGAGTTCTCTGGGAATTGCAGCCCAGGCAGGAATTCCTTGCCAAGATCCCAGCCCAATGTCCCCTTTCCCAGTGGGAGCCATTCCCTGGCTCCTGTCCCTCTGTCCCTTGTCCCCAGTCCCTCTGCAGCTCTCCTGCAGCCCCTCCAGGGATCCTGAGGATTCCCTGGAATTTTCCCTTCTCCAGGGGAACATTCCCAGCTCTCCCAGACCAAAAGAGCTCCACAATCCTGGAATGGTTTGGGTTGGAAAAGACCTTAAATTCCATCCCATCCCATGGGCAGAGACAGCTCCCACCATCCCAGGTGGATCCAACCTGGCTTGGACACTTCCAAGGATCCAGGGGCAGCCACAGCTTCTCTGGGAACTCCACCCCAGCCAGGAATTCCTTGCCAAGATCCCAGCCCAATGTCCCCTTTCCCAGTGGCAGCCATTCCCTGTCTCCGGTCCCTCCATCCCTTGTCCCCTTTTTTTATAATCCCTGATCCCTATCCCTAAAATCCAACCATTCCTTTTTCCATTTTTTCCCCCTTTTATTCCCTCTTTTTCCCCCTCCAGCTCTCCTGGAGCCCCTTTGGGGTCTCTGAGGACTCCCTGGAGCTGTCCCCGCTCCAGGTGCCACTGCAGGTGTCCCAGGCTGTCCCCACGTCCCACCTCGTGCTCCAGGGAGCTGTACTCGCCCTCGGTCTGCTCCCGGATGATCACCAGGTCCAGGTTGTTGTGCCGGGTCTGGTAGCCCGAGAGGCTCTTCACGTGCACCACGTTGGCAAACAGGTCCAGCTTCCTCCTGGGGGACACGGGGACAGGGTCACCGGGGCTGCTGCGGGGTCACCTCTGAGCCACCCCCCTCTGCAGGAGCCCAGGGTGAGCAGGGGCAGTTCCTGGCCAGGGATCATCCCTCAGGAGTTTTGTCTCTCAGTAACTCATTAATCATTAATTAATGGGGTTTTCCCAGTGATGAGTTCTGGGATCCACCCCAGCATCTCCAGAACTTCCATGGAAGCAGGATCAGTCACAGGGACAGCTCCTGGCTATGGAGTTTTGACTCCCAATAACTCATTAATTAATAAGGAATTATTATTATAATTATTATTATTATTATTATTATCTTCCCAGTGACTGTGCCCTCTGAGCACTGGGGACACAAGTGGGGCCACCCGCCTCTGCAGGAGCCCAGGGTGAGCCAGGACAGCTCCTGGCCAGGGATGGTCCCTCAGGAGTTTTCCTTTCCAACAACTCATTAATTAATAATTAATTATTAATTATATTATAATTATTATTTTGATTATTATATTATTATTGTAACAGTGACTGTCCCCTCCAGGTACCAGGGGACACAGCTGGGGTCACCCCCCTCTGCAGGAGCCCAGGGTGAGCAGGGACAGCTCCTGGCCAGGGATCATCCCTCAGGAGTTTTGCCTCCCAATAACTCATTAATCATTAATTAACGGGGTTTTCCCAGTGATGAGTTCTGGGATCCATCCCAGCATCTCCAGAATTTCCATGGAAGCAGGATCAGTCAGCAGGAGCAGCTCCTTGCTATGGAGTTTTGTTTTGTCTCCCAATAGCTCAATTATTAATAATTAATGGTTTTTTCCCCAGTGACTGTTCCCTCCAAGTCCTTGGGGTCACCCCCCCTCTGCAGGAGCCCAGGGTGAGCAGGGACAGCTCCTGGCCAGGGATGGTCCCTCAGGAGTTTTGCCTCCCAATAACTCATTAATTATTAATTAACGGGGTTTTTCCAGTGACAAATTCTGGGATCCATCCCAGCATCTCCAGAATTTCCAAGGAAAAAGGATGAGTCAACAGGGGCAGCTCCAGACCACAGAGGTTTCCCTCCCAATAGCTCATTAATTAATAATGACATCAATAACAACATTAATTAATGTTTTCTTCCCCAGTGACTGTCCCCTGCAAGTCCCAGGGGACACAGCTTCCCCCTGCAGGATCCCAGGGTGAGCAGGGCAGCTCCTGGCCAGGGATCATCCCTCAGGAGTTTTGCTTCCCAATAACTCATTAATTATTAATTAACAGGGTTTTCCCAGTGATGAGTTCTGGGATCTGCCTCATCTTCTCCAGAACTTCAAGGGAAGAAGGATCAGCCAACAGAGGCAGCTCCAGACCACAGAGGTTTCCCTCCCAACAGCTCATTAATTAATAATGGCATTAATAATAACATTGATTAGTGCTTTTTCCCCAGTGACTGTCTCCTGCAAGTCCCAGGGGACACAACTGGGGTCACCCCCTCTGCCCAACCCTGCAGGGTCCCACTGAAGCCCACACAGAACCCCTCAGCCTATTCCTCTCCCCCACAGCTCATTAATGATTAATTAATTCATTCATTTCCCCCACCTGAGCCTCATGTCATAGGACGCCAGGTCTCCCTTGTACTCCATGGGTGTGTGGATCTTCCCTGCGGGACACGGAGCGGGGTCAGGACACGCGGGAATTGTCCCAGCATCCCATAACCCTCCCCTGGCACAGCCTGAGGGGTCAAGGGGGGGACAAGGACAGGGACAGGGACAAGGCCACGCTGGCCAGGTGCTCACCAATGAGGGCCACCTTGCTCTCCTTCATGGAGTCCACCACCCGATCCAGCTTCTCCTCGGACGCCGTGTTCTGCACCTCGCTCAGGTGGTGCTCGTCAAAGATCACGGGGACATTGCCAGCCTGGGACAGGGACAGGGCCACCCACGGTCACCTCGGGGACACCACAGGGGGACACCACAGGGGGACACCACAGGAGCCCTGAGCCAGCCAGGGCCATGCTCAGGGACAGGAGGGAACTGGGATCGCCTCATTGATGGAACTGTGGGATATCTCCCTTGGGAAAACCCTCTGAGGTGACCCCAGCACTGCCAAGGCCACCCCTTGGGATGTCCCCAAGTGTCACACCCACAGGGCTGGTAAATCCCTCCAGGGATGGGGATTCCCCCACTACCTTGAGGAAACATTTTTAGGAGGAATTTCCCCAATATCCCAAATCCAATGATCCCAAATCCCTCCAGGAATGGGGACCCACCCTCTGTCCGTGGGCAGCACCAGTGGGGACACAGGGCACAGGGACACACAGGGACACACAGGGACACTCAGGGACTCTCAGGGACAGGCAGGGACAAGCAGGGGGACACAGGGACAATAACTGACACACAGGGACAAGCAGGACACGCAGGGATGCTGAGGGACATGCAGGGACACTCAGGAACACGCAGGGACACAAAGGGACATTTAGGGACACACAGGGATGTTTAAGACACTCAGGGCCACGCAGGAACACACAGGGACAAGCAGGGACACCAGGGACATTTAGGGATATTCAGGGACACTCAGAGACACGTAGGGACAGGCAGGGACAAGCAGGGACACATAGCAACAGTTAGGGACACTTAGGGACACACAGGGACATGCAGGGACACTCAGGGACACAGAGGAACTCACAGGGACATGGAGGAACTCACAGGGACATGCAGGGACACTCAGGGACTCACAGGGACACTAAAGGACACTCAGGGACACTCGGGCCAGCTGCTGCTGGTGTCCCCTGGCCGTGGCCATACCTTGAAGACCTCCTTGACAGCGTGCATGAGCTCCGGGCCCACGCCGTCCCCCGGCAGCATTGTCACCTGGAATGTCCCCTCAGCCCTGTGGGACTGCAGAGACGCAGCGGGGTCACCCCAAAACCAGCCCCAAACTGGGCCGAAGGGACCCCCAGGGACCTGAGCCACGTCACACCCATGGGGACACGGAGGGATGGGGACATGGAATGTTTGGGTTGGGAAAGCCCCGCAGGGCCAAGGCCACCACTGAGCATTGTCCCCAAGTGTCACAGGGTGGGAAATCCCCCCAGGGATGGGGACTCCACAGCTGTGCAGGGCTGGACAGGAGGAAAATTCCCACAATGTCCCCACAGTGTCCTCCCAAGGGACCCCTGGGGACATCCAAACCTCTCCTGGCACAGCCTGGGGCCGTGTCCCTTTGTCCTGTCCCTGTCCCCAGCTGTCCCCTCCTGGCAGAGCCACAGGGTCTCCCCTGATCCCCCTTTTCTCCAGGCTGAGCCCCCTCCCCAAATCCATCCTGGCCATGCTGCAGCCCCCCAAGCCTTGTCCTGAGGGTCCCAAAGCCAGCCCAGGACAGAGCTGTCCCTGTCCCTGTCACCCCGGGGTGACACCAGCCCTGAGCACACCCGACACCAGCTCAGCACCTCCAGAAATAACCTGGCCCTCTGCCCAGAGGGATTCCTGAGAGCTCCCAGCACAGCCCCGTGCTCCTAAATCCCCTCATCCCTGCCCTCAGGAACTCCTGGAATTTTGGACAGGCATTTTCAGCAGCAATTTCCCAATATCCCACCCAAATCTCTCCAGGGATGGGGACTCCCAGGAGGAATTTCCCCAATATCCAGGGACACCCTAGTGCTCCTAAATCCCTTCATTCCTTCTCCCTGCCCTCAGGAACTCCTGGAATTTTGGACAGGCATTTTCAGCAGGAATTTCCCCAATATCCCACCCAGATCTCTCCAGGGATGAGGTCTCCCCTTCTCCTTCCAGGAGCAATTTCTCCAATATCCCAGCACAGCCCCATGCTCCTAAATCCCCTCACTCCAGCTCCCTGCCCTCAGGATCTCCTGGAATTTTGGACGGACATTTTTAGGAGAACTATCCCCACTATCCCACCCAGATCTCTCCAGGGATGGGGACTCCCCATTTCTCTTTCCAGGAGGAATTTCCCAAATATCCAATCCCATATCCCAGCACAGCCTGGGGTTCCTAAATCCCCTCACTCCTGGAATTTTGGACAGGCATTTTCAGCAGGAATTTCCCTAATAATTCACCCAAATCCAGGGATGAGGACTCCCCATTTCTCTTTCCAGGAGGAATTTTCCCAATATCCAATCTTCCCCAATTTCCCAGCACAGCCCCATGTTCCTAAATCCCCTCACTCCTGCTCCCTGCCCTTCGGATCCCATGGAATTCTAGACAGTCATTTTAGGAGGAATTTCCCAATGTTCAACCCAAGTCTTTCCAGGGATGGGGATCCCCACTTCTCTTTTCAGGAGGAATTTCCCCAATATCCAGGGACACCCCAGTGTTCCTAAATCCCTTCACTCCTTCTCCCTGCCCTCAGAACCACCTGGAATTTTGCCAAGCCCCGTTTTCATGACCCAGACCACAACAGAAGCTCACTTGATCACTCCTGGGATGTCCCACCCATCCCTCCCCTCCTTCCCCAGCCTGGAATTCCCAGCAGGAACCCCCCAGACCCAGCACCAGGGAATTCCCTGCCAGCAGTGCCAGGGAAACTCCAAACCCCCAGTGGGAACAGGGAAGGAAAGCTGAGAGTCACAAACGGGGAGCTTTAAATAAGCTGGAATCAAATGTCCAGAGCACAAATGAGGAAATATCAGGAGGCAGAGCTGAGGGAAGGGCAGCGCCTCAAGGTCACACTTGGGGCTCAGCCCTTCCCTCAGCCATATTCCCATGGAATCAGGGAATTTTCTGGCTGGGAAAAGCCTCAGAGACCCCCCCGGCACCGCCAGGGCCACCACAGGCCATGTCCCCAAGTGCCACCTCCCCAGGGATGTCAAACCCCACCGCCCTCCCCAGGAAGGAATCATCCCAATATCCCACCCAAACCTCCCCTGAGGCCTTTTCCCAACGCCCCCTCTCCTCTCAGGGAGTTTTGGGGGGTCAGAAGTTCCCCCCCGAGCCTCCCTTGCCCCCCCAGATGCCCTGCTCACCTTGGCCTGGGCCTGCTGCAGGAGGGTGGCCGAGGTGCCCAGGCCCCGCCATGCCCCGAGGCTCTGGGCACGCAGGAGCCCCTGGGGGTGCCACAGGTCAGAGAGCCCCGCCGGGGGGTGCCCCCCACCCCCGAAATCCTCCCCAAGCCAAAAACGTCACCCCCAGAATGACACCCCCACAGCCCAGCCTGAAACTCCTCCAACCACAAAGTGAACGAACCCCCCCGGCCCTCACCTCACACTCTGCCCCACACTGAGCCCCCCAGACCCGTCTGACCCCTCACTGACCCCCCCAAACCCGACTGACCCCTCACTGACCCCCCCAGACCCGTCTGACCCCTCAAGGACCCCCCGCAGACCCCTCACTGATCCCCTCAAGCCCTCACTGACCCCCCAGACCCGACTGAGCCCCCGAAACCTGTCTGAACCCCCTAGACCCGTCTGACCCCTCATTCACCCCCCCAGACCCCCCCAGCCCTCACGGACCCCCCCCCCCAGACCCGTCTCACCCCCCCCACCCCTCACTGACCCCTCACGGACCCCTCAGTGACTCCTCACTGACCCCCCCCCCTTCACTGACCCCTCAAGGACCCTCCCAGCCCTCACGGACCCCTCACTGATCCCCTCAAGCCCTCACTGACCCCTCACGGACCCCCCACCCTCACTGACCCCTCACAGCCCAGAGAACGAAGAGGTCAGACCCCGTTTGACGCCCCTGACCCTGCCCGATGTCCCACCCCAGAGCGATGTCCCCGCTCACTCCGTGCCCTCAGTCCCCGCGGCTGAACCCGCTGTCCCCGCACCGCCCTTGTCCCGTCCCCCCCTCACCGCCGCCGCCACCCGGCCCGCGCTCAGCGCCGCCATCTCTGCGAGCCCACAATGCACCGCGCCACGGGGGCGGGCGCAGAGTGACGTCAGAGGGGCGGGGCCTCGATGGCCCTGTGGCACCCCCTGGCGGACCAGAGAGATAGCGCGGGAACGGCACCCCCCAGTGTCCCACAGTGTCCCCCTGGGACCCCCCCAGTGTCCCACAGTGTCCCCCCAGGGACGCCCCCCCAATTCCCACAATGTCCCCCAGTGTCCCCCCAAGGACACCCCCAATTCCCACAATGTCCCCCTGGGACCCCCAGTGTCCCACAGTGTCCCCCCAGGGACACCCCCAGTGTCCCACAGTGTCCCCCCAGGGACACCACCAGTGTCCCACAGTGTCCCCCTGGGACCACCCCCAATTCCCACAATGTCCCCCAGTGTCCCACAGTGTCCCCCCAGGGACCCCCCCCCAATTCCCACAATGTCCCCCAGTGTCCCCTCAGGGACACCCCCAATTCCCACAATGTCCCCCTGGACCCCCCCACTGTCCCCCAATGTCCCCCCAGGGACCCCCAATGCCCCCCCCAGTGTTCCCATGGACCCCTCCAATGGCTCCCAGTGTCCCCCAGGGACTCCCCAAGGACCCCCCCCAGTGTCTCCCCAGGGACCCCCAGTGCCCCCCTAACGATCTCCCAAATATCCCCCCAAGTGACCCCTGGGGACACCCAGTGACGTCCCCTTCCAGGCCTCTGCAACTGCTCCTGAACCCCCGCTGTGTCCCCAGCTGTCCCCTCCCACCCATCCCGGTGTCCCCAAGGCCCCCAGGCCCTCCTTGGTGACACAGGACACGGAGCTCTTCTCTTTATTGCACAGGCAGGGAGGGGACCCCGCTGTCCCCAGCGGTGCCACCTCTGCCACCCATCCAGCAGGGACACGGCCGGGAGCAGCTGCCAGGGGACAGGGACACACCAGGGGGG
>CM032356.1:1771657-1812111 GCA_019023105.1 Diglossa brunneiventris | reverse complement strand
GGGGGTCACCAATGGGGACACCAAAGTGGTCACAGTGACACCAGGGGCAGGGTCAGCACAGGGGACACCCGTGGGGACACCAGTGGGGGCTCGTGGTGTGGTCAGCACAGGGGACACCAATGGGGACACCAATGTGGTCAAAGTGACACCAGGGGCGGGGTCAGGACAGGGGACACCAGTGGGGACACCAGCGGGGGCTCACAGTGACACCAAGTGACACGGTCAGGACAGGGGGGTCACCAGAGGACACCACTGGGACCTTGGAGTGACCCCAATTGCCATGGTCAGGACAGGGGGGTCACCAATGGGGACACCAACGGGGTCAGAGTGACACCAAGGGGCGGGGTCAGGACAGGGGGACACCCGTGGGGACAGGAACAGGGCTCAAAGTGACACCAGGGGGCGCAGTCAGGACAGGGGACACTGGTGGGGACACCAATGGGAGGTCACAGTGACACCAGGGGCGGGGTCAGGACAGGGGGACACCAGTGGGGGCTCACAGTGACACCAAGGGGCGCAGTCAGGACAGGGGGACACCAATGGGGACAGGAATGGGGCTCAGAGTGACACCAGGGGCGGGGTCACCAATGAGGGCCTTGGAGTGACCCCCAAGTGACACGGTCAGGACAGGGGGGTCACCAGAGGACACCACTGGGGCCTTGGAGTGACCCCAGTTGCCATGGTCAGGACAGGGGGGTCACCAATGGGGACACCAACGGGGCCAGAGTGACACCAAGGGGCAGGGTCAGGACAGGGGGGTCACCAATGGGGACCTCGGAGTGACCCCAATTGGCATGGTCAGGACAGGGCAGACATCAGTGGGGGCCTCAGAGGCATCTGGGATGGGGAAGGACCTGGGAGCATCCCCTGGGATGGGGAAAGGACTTGGGAGCATCTTATGGAACAAGGAAAGGATTTGGGAGCATCCCATGGGACAGGGGAAGGACCTGGGAATATCCTATGGGGTGGGAAAAGGACTTTGAAATATCCTATGGGGAATATCCCATGGGACAGGAAAAGGACCTGGGAGCATCCCAGGGGACAGAAAAGGACCCAGGAGCATCCCATGAGCTGGGAACACCCCAGGGGACAGCGGGGACAGTGGGGACAGTGCAGCCCCGTCCCAAATTCCCGAAGTGCCTCACCAGCACGGAGCAGGAGGTGTTGTCCAGCAGGAAGAGCTCCTGTCCCATGGCCAGCAGCACCACGGTCACCCTGTCCTGGGCCAGCACGGTCCAGCACGGCGGGGCCTTCTGCAGCCCTGCGGGGACAGCGGGACAGCCCTGGGACACGGGGACACCGGGGACAGAGGAGGGACACGGAAGGACAGGGAGGGACAGAGAGACAGAGGGGGATTGGGGACAGAGGGCACTGAAGGATGGTGGGACAAGGAGGGGACACATGGAACAAAGTGGGGACAGGGGTAGACAGGGGAGACAGAAGGACACAGGGGGACAGGAGGGACAGTGGGGACAGAACAAGGGCATGTGGGACAGGGGGACAGTGGGGATTTGGGACAGAGGGACAGAAACAAGGACAAGGGATGGGGGAGACAGAGGGACAGAGAAACAGAAGGGGAACAGGGAGTACTGAGAGGGACAGAGAGGGACACAGGGGGACAGAAAGGGACAGAGGGGTCGGAAGTGGGACGGGGGGACAAGGGGACAGGAAGGACAGGGAGGGACAGACAGAAGGGGACTGGGGACAGAGGGCACTGAGGGATGGTGGGACAAGGAAAGGACACATGGAACAAAGTGGGGACAGGGAAAGACAGAGAAGGACAAAGGGGGACAGGAAGGACAGTGGGGACAGAACAGAGGAACAGAGAAACAAGGATAAGGGGATGGGGGGACAGAGGGACAGACAAACAGAAGGGGAACAGGGAGGACAGAGGGGACAGGGAGGGACAGAAAGGGACAGACACAGAAGGGGAACAGGGAGGGGCAGAGGAGGACAGAGGAAGACAGAGAAAAAGAAGGGGAACAGGGAGTACAGAGGGGACAGAGAGGGACAGAGAGGGACATGGGGACACCCACCAGGGACCTCGGGCAGGCGGCGCAGCTTGAGGTCGTCGATGTTGGTGGCGAGGGAGAAGCGCAGCGCTCCCGTCAGGATGGCCACGCCCGTCCCGAACTCCGTGTGGAAAACCTGCGCCTCCAGCACGCGGTTCTGCAGCACCTCCTGCAGGACACGGCGGGGAGGGGACACTGGCGACACTGGGGACACCGGGGCTTGGCTGATGCAGGCAGTGAATGCTTAGCCCTCTGGGGATGGATCCCAGCTCCTTCCCGAGGGATGGGACAGCCCCTGGCTCCCCGTGGTGCCCCAAGGAACCGGTTCTGCATCCCCCAAACCCCACCCAGTGCATCTCACAAGGGGCAGAATGAGGGGGAAATGAAGAAGATGAGATTGGGGTGGGATTTTGGGAAGGAATTCCTGGCTTGAGGGTGAGGAGGGGCTGGGATGGAATTCCCAGAGCAGCTGTGGCTGATCCTGGATCCCTGGGAGTGCCCAAGGCCAGGTTGGACAGGCTTGGAGCCACCTGGGATGGTGGAAAGTGTCCCTGCCCAGGGCAGCGGTGGAATGGGACGGGCTGTGAGGTCCCTTCCCACCTGCTCCATCCCAATCCCATCCCAAATCCATCCCAAACCCCGTTCCCTCACGTTTCCCATGCTGAAGTGCCGTTTGAACTCGCAGAACAGGTTGTAGACCAGGACAGTCCCATCCTCCTGGATGCACAGCAGGTCCTCCCCCGCTGTCCAGCCCAGGTGCACCAGGTGGCCGCTCTTCCACTGGGAATGGCACGGGAAGGGTCAGCCCCGAGCCAGGATGGCCCTCCAGGGACACACCTGGGGTGCCTGAGGTCTGACAGCTTGTCCAGAGCTTGGACACCTCACCCAGAGCTCCAACCTCTCATCCAGACGTCCAACACCGCACCCAGGGGCCCAACACCTCATCCAGAGGTCCAACACCTCATCCAGAGGTCCAACCTCTCATCCAGAGGTCCAAAACCTCGTCCAAAAGTCCAAAACCTCGTCCAGAGAACTGACACCTCATGTGGAGGTCCAGCACCTCATCCAGACATCCAACACCCCATGTGTCCTGGCTCTGCAGGTCCCTGCAGTCCTGGCACTGTCCCTCCACTGCCCCATGTCCCCCTCAGCCCCAGGCAGGGGGGAAGGAGGATGTTCCTGTGGCTCCAGTCCTCATCCCACCCTCCTGTCCCATCCCTGGGCAGCAGGGAAAGGATTCTCCTGCTCCAAACCCATCCCATCCTCTTCTTCCATCTGTCATCAGCACGGAAAGGATTCTCCTGCTCCAAACCCATCCCATCCTCTTCTTCCATCTGTCATCAGCAGGAAAAGGATTCTCCTGCCCCAAAATTCCATTCCACCTTCTTCTTCCATCCCTCATCAGCACGGAAAGGATTCTCCTGCTTCAAATTCCATTCCATCCTCCTATTCCATCCCTCATCAGCAGGGAGAGGATTCTCCTGCTCCAAACCCATTCCATCCTCCTGTTCCATCCCTGGGCAGCACGGAAAGGATTCTCCTGCTCCAAATCCCATTCCACCTTCTTCTTCCATCCCTCATCAGCACGGAATGGATTCTCCTGCTCCAAACCCATCCCATCCCAGGGCAGCTCTGTCTCGCCCTTGCTCCCACACCCCTGTCCCCAACCCCAGGGGTGTCCATCCCCCCACTCACCGGGACACTGGCCAGGAGCAGCCCCGAGGCCGAGTAGATCTCCAGGAGTGGGCGGGCGCTGGGGGTCTTGTCCCGCCGGGAATTCCTCAGCAGAGCTGGGACGAGGACAAGGACAAGGAGGGGACAGTCCCTGAGCCATGGGTGGCACAGCCCCGGCTCGGGGAGGGGGGCTCAGGGGCCTGCACCCACCTATGGGACCCCCATATGGGGCAGCTGCCACCACACAGTCACGGAGATCCTCCCGCAGCCCCCATTCCATGGAGTAGAGCTCCAGCTTCCTGATGGCACACGGAGGGAAGGAGGGACGGACGGACGGACGGATGGATGGATGGATGGATGGATGGATGGATGATGGATGGATGGATGGATGGATGGATGGATGGATGGACATTCAAGAGGTGCAGGGATGGGAGAGCCACGGACAGTGCCCACCCCTAAGCCAGCCCTGAGACCCTCAACAGACCTCAGGAGCCCCAAGATCCACAGACACCCCGCAAACCCCCAGAAATCCCCAAGACCATCCCAAGGAGCTGGGGCCACCTCGGGACCCCCCAGCGACCCACAGGACCCTCCTCCCAGCCAACCCCACGACCACACCTGGGACCCCTCAGCCATCCCGGGCCCTCCTTCCCAGCCAGCCCCAGGATCCATGGGCACCACGCGACCCCTCCAAGACACCTCAGACCCCCACAGACATCCCCGGGCCCCCCATCCCCGGCCAGCCCCAAGACTCGTGTCCACCCAGGGACCCCCTCAACCCCCGGGACCCCGTCCCCGCCAGCCCCACCGCTACCCCAGAACCCCCGAAGTAACCCCAGAACCTCAGCCCAGCCATCTCCGGGACCCCCATTCCGGCCCTGGCATCCCCACTCCAGCCCTGGCATCCCCCCGAGCCCCCGGAGCAGCCCGGGGACCCCCGAGCAGCCCCGGGACTCCCGAGCACCCTCAGGCCGGTGCCGGCGCCGCCCCTCACCGGTAGAAGGTCTCCTCGCCCAGCGGGTTCCAGTTGGCCGTGTAACAATCCATGGCGCGGCCGGGACGGGGGAACCGGGATGGGCCGAGGGGAACCGGGACCGGGACCGGGACCCGGCGGTCCCGGCGCTTCCCTCAGCGCGCCACGCCCCGCGCGTCGCGCCGTGACGCCGGGCTGGGCGTCGCCGTCTTGGGTGAGGGCACGGGTAAGTAAATGGGGAACCGCCGCCATCTTGAGTGAGGACAGAGAGAAAGGGGAACCGCGGCCATCTTGGGTGAGGGCAGCTAGAAAGGGGAACCGCGGCCATCTTGGGTGAGGGCAGCTAGAAAGGGGAACCGCCGCCATCTTGAGTGAGGGCAGAGAGAAAGGGAACCGCCGCCATCTTGGGTGAGGGCAGAGAGAAAGGAGAACCGCCGCCATCTTGGGTGAGGGCACAGACCTTGTCCCCCGAATTGTCGCCTGTCCCCAAAGATTTCCGCTCTCCCCCAAAATCTCCGTTGTCCCCCAGTGTGTCCCCAGTTCCCCAAGAGGCCTCTTATCCCCAAAGGTGTCGCCCAAGATGTCCCCTGTTCCACCCAGGTGTCCCTCCAGGTATCCCTCCTCCCTCAGGGTGTTCGCTGTCCCTCAGGCTGTCCCTTACCCCCAGGGGATGTCCCCATGCCCCAAGATGTCCCTTGTCACACACACTGTTCCCACAGGTTTCTCTTTATTTCCTGCTGCTGGAAACCCAGGAAGTGACACGGAGGTGCCCCCTGTGCCGGGGTGGGGATCGGGGGTGCCATGGCGGTGCTTCATGTGCCAGGGGTGGAGTACTGTGGTGGAGAGTCCCGGTGTCACGGTGCCAGGGCAGTGCCACACATCCCGGTGTCACGGTGCCAAGGCAGTGCCACGCATCCTGCTGTCATGGTGCCAGGGCAGTACCATACGTCCCGGTGTCACGGTGCCAAGGCAGTGCCAGGCTGGGGTGCCACGGTGGTGCTCTATGTCCTGGGCTCACGGTGCTGTGCCAGGATTGGGGTCGGAGTGCTGGGGTGGTGTCCCGAGGCCGGGTTTGGGGTGTCATAGCAGTGCCAGGGTTCACGGGCAGCGGCGGTGCCAGGGTTCGGGTGCCAAGGCAACGCCTCATGCCCCGGGCTCACGGCGCCGTGCCAGGGCTGGAGCTGGGGCGCCATGGCAGTGCCAGGTTTGGGGCGCCATGCCAGCGGGGCCGCGCCACCCGGGCCCTACTTATTTCCATCGGCCAGCTCACAGCGGTAGTGAAAGATCTGGAAGTTCAGCAAGGTGCCCAGCAGCGAGGGGTACGAGCTGCCCACCCTGCGGAAGCCCTGCTCCTCGTAGAGCCGCTGCGCCGCCACCTGCACCATGGAGGTGCTGAGCACCACGGCGCTGTACCCGCGGGCACGGGCGAACGCCAGCACCTCCCGGCACAGCGCCCGCGCCAGCCCGCGGCCCCGGTGCTCCCGGCTCACCGACATCCTCTTGAGCTCCAGCTCGCCACGGCCCGCGGGCACCGCCGCCACCATGCCCGCCACGGCTCCGGCCTCCTCAACCACCCAGAAGCGGCAGTCGGGCGGGCGCAGGTACACGCCGGGCACGTCGCACAGGTCGGTGCCCAGCGCCTCGCGCACGTAGTCGGCGCTGAGCGAGCGCACCAGCACCCAGAGCAGCACCAGCGCCAGCGCCACCGCGCCCAGCCCCAGCACCCAGGAGCCCGCGGCCGCCCGCGCCGCCACGAAGACGGCCAGCAGCGCCAGGCGCACCCGCGCCGCCCGCAGGACGTGCCGGAAGCCGGCCGGGGCGTGCTCGAGGATGCCGCGGGCGAACAGGGCCCGCACGGCCTCGTAGTCCTGCTCCTGGTACTGCCGGATGCGGAACGACGCCATGGGGGCACCTGCGGGGGCACGGAGAGGGGTTAGCGGGGTGCTGTGGGCGGGTGGGTGGGGGGAGATGGATCTTGGGGG
The DNA here is from genome assembly GCA_019023105.1 of Diglossa brunneiventris. Taxonomy (NCBI): domain Eukaryota; kingdom Metazoa; phylum Chordata; class Aves; order Passeriformes; family Thraupidae; genus Diglossa; species Diglossa brunneiventris. Next base: position 1,805,470 of record CM032356.1, on the reverse strand, counting down.
CGGACGGGGGGATCAGGGCAGTGCCCACCCTCACAGGGACAGCCAGAGTGTACTGAGAGCCATCCCTGGGGTGGCACAAGGGGTCAGGGCAGTGCCCACCTTCACAGGGGCCCCCAGGATATACCCAAACACATCCCTGGGGTGGCACAAGGGTCAGGGCACTTCCCAGCCTCACAGTGACCCCTGGGATGCCCCCAGACTCATCCCTGGCCATGGCACAAGGGGTCAGGGCAGTGCAATGGATGGGGACCTCCAGACCCATCCCTGGAGTGGCACAAGGGGTCAGGGCAGTGCCCACCCTCACAGGGACCCTCGGTGTGCCCCCAGACCCATCCCTGCCATGGCACAAGGGGTCAGGGCAGTGCCAGTGCCACTCCCACCTGGTGGTGCCCCAAAAACAAGAGTAAAAAGTGTGGGGGTGTCCCTTCCTCCCCCTTGCTGGGCTCTCAGGGGTTCATGCCCACCCCAGCTGGGCAGGGGCTTTACCTGGCACACCCGGGGTGGGCAGCAGGGGCACTGGGCGGGGGGACACAGGGGAAGAGCTGCAGGATCTGGGGGTGCCCCCCCCCCGCCTCCCCGGGACCCCGTCACTCACCGGGAGCCGCGGCACGACCCGCCCCGGGCAAAGGTGGGCAGAGCGTGGGCACCGAGCTGTGCCCGGGACAGAGCGGGGCAAAGGGCCCGGGGGGGCACGGGGACAGCACGGACAGGAGGCACAGGAGGGGACAGGAGGGGGCACGGGCACAGGAGGGGGCACGGGCACAGGAGGGAACAGGAAGGGGCACGGGGGAGACAGGAGGGGACAGGAGGGGGACACAGGCACAGCCCCCCCGCGGGTTTGGGGGCAGACCCATGCTGGGCACATCAAGGGGGTCCCCCAAAGTGCCCCAAACCCTTCGCTCGGGGGGTGCCCGGCCCCAAATCCCCCCTGCAAAAATCCCTCCCGGCCGCCCCCCCCACCTGCTGCTCCCGGCGCTGTCGCTCCTCAGACCGGGACCGGCGGCTCCGCGGCTCCTCGGGGACAACCGGGGGGTCCCTCAGCGGCCCGAGTGGGGCTCGGTGACCCCCTGAGCACCCCCAGGGGCTTTTTTTTGGGAGGGGGTCTTTGTTTGCCGCACCCCCAGCCCGGCCTGTGCCTGCGGGATGCCGGATGCGTTCAGCCCATCGTTCTGCGGCGCTCAGGGTGGGGGGCCCGGCGGGTTCTGGGGGGGCTCCGGGGGCTGCACGGGGGTGGGGGGACACCCCCGGGTTTGGGCCGTGCCGAGGCCGGCGGAGGCTCCGCGGCGCGGCGAGCGCAGGCGCCGAGCGGGAAGCGCTGCCCCTGCCGATGATGCCGTAAAGAGATCCCGGAAGGTTATGGGGTCACGGGGGGGGGGATTTGGGGGAGCGCAGGGCACGGGGGGCCCGGGCAGTGGCGGGGGGACACTGCACGGGACCTCTGGCACCCCCAAATCCCGGCCATGGGGCAGCGATGGATGGCTACGGGGGAGTGGGGTGGGGTGTCACAGAGGGGGTGTCACCGCTGTGGGGACCCCCAAGCCCTGTCCAGCGTCACCCCGGGGTCACCCAGGGGGCTGGGGGTGTCCTCATGGTGATGCTCGCCCCCCCAGCCCCGTGCTGGAGCCTCTATGGGGGGTGTTATGGGGGCGTTGGGGACCCCATGATGCTGGGGACCCCCAGGAACGGCTCAGCCCAGCGCTGGGGACAGCCCCTCATTTGGGGACGGGGACACGGTGGCATCAGAGCCCAGCAGGGCACAGCCGCCCACCCTGCAGCACCGCCGGGGGGTTAAGGGGGGTCACCCCAACCCCTTTTTTTGTACCCTACAACCCCCCAGTGCCCCCCCCGGCTTCCCGTGGGACTCGGGGCGCCGCTGCCCCCCATCTCCTGGGGGCTCAGGGGGTGCTGATGGCGGGGCCCGATCCCCCCACCATGACCCCATGGCCCCCCCAGACCCCACCCCAGACCCTCTCTCGGTGTCCCCAACAGCCCCCAGTGTCCCGCAGGAGCTCCCGGACCCTCCCAGTGCACCCGTGGTCCGGCACTTCCAGACCCCACGGCCCGGGCACCCCCAGACCCTCCACCCTGGAGACCCCCCCACTGTCGCAGCACTGCCGGACATTGTCCCCAAGGTGCCCAGAGCCCCGCAGACTCCCCCGGGTCCCTGGTGGCCCAGCAGCCCCCAGAGCAGCCCCAGCACTCTCGGGCCGCCCCACGCTGCAGGTCCCCATTGTCCCCGCTGTCCAGGGACCCCCCGGTGTCCCCCCGGCGTCCCCGAACCCCCTCCGCGTCCCCCCAGCCCCGCCTCCTCCGCGCCGCCCATGAATCTCGCATCCTATTGGCCCCCGCCGCCGGCGGCAGCCAATAGGCGCCCAGAGACGAGGGAGGGGCGGGGCCAGAGGATCCAATTGGGGAAGGGGGCGGGGCCTTCGAGGAGCGCAGGAGCGCTCGACAACAGGAAAGGGGCGTGGCTTAGTGGGCGTGGCTTGTGGCGAACGCCTTTCTATGCACCGGGAAGGAGGCGTGTCCTAATGAGGGGCGCGGCTCGGCGCGAAATTTCTATTGGTCAGCAGCGAATGGGCGGGGCTCTACCGCGGCCGTGCGATTGACAGGCAGGAAATGGGCGTGGCCTGGTGATGGGCGTGGCCTCGCTGAGTTCCCACGCTGGGGTCCGGGGCGGGATCGAGCCCTGGTCCCGGTCCTATTCCCGGTCCCGTTCCCTTTCCTATTCCCGTTCCCTTTCCCGGTCCCGTTCCCGTTCCCGGTCCCTCCGCCGCTCCAGCCCCGCAGACTCGCAGCCGCAGCGCACCCAAACTTTACTGGATCCGTCCCGCCCGTTCCCCCCGCGCCCCCCGGCCGAGCCCGCGGCCCCGGGGCCGCCCCGGTCACTGCCCGCGGCCGTGGGCGCGCAGGCGGCGGAGGCGCAGCCGCTGCAGCCGCAGCGCCGGGTCCGGGCCCGGCCGGGTCCTCCCGGGCCTGTGGCGGCCCCGCGCCCGCTCCAGGCGGAAGCTGCACGGGGTGGGAACGTTCTCGAAGTAGACCCGGCACGGCTGCGTGGCCGCCTCGTAGCCCTCGGCCCGCGCCGTCACCTCGTACTCGCCCGGGTTCAGCAGCCGCCAGTAGTCCCCGTCCGAGGCTGCGGCGGGGGCGGTGTCACACTCCTGTCCCCAGCCCTGTCCTCGTCCCCAGCCCAAGTCCCGTTCTTGTCCATCCCTATTCCCATCCCCAATCCCATTCCTGTCCCGATCCCATCCCCATTCCCAGCCTAATCCGGCTTCCATTGCCATGTGCAATCCCCAGTCCCACCCCCCTTCCATCCCTGTCCCCATCCCCTTTCCCAGTCCTATTTCCATCCCCATCTGCAATTCCCGATCCCATCCCCAAATCCCATCCCATTCCTTTCCCTGTCCCCAGCCCTGTCCCATTCACATCCCCAGTGCCATCCTCATTCCTGTCCCATCCCTATTCCCAACCTCATCCCATTACTCATCCCAATCCCATCCCTGTCCCTATCCCATCCCCTTTCCCAGTCTCATCCTGTTTCCATCCCCATCTGCAATTCCCAATCCCAAATCCCATCCCGTTCCTTTCCCTGTCCCTGTCCCTGTCCCCATTCCCATCCTCATCCCCACCCGTTCCCATCCCGTCACTGTCCTCATCCCACCCTCATTCCCAGCCCGATCCCGATCCCGTTCCCACCCCAAACCCCGCCCTCCCTGTCCCGGTGTCCCGGTACCGGTGCGGACGTCGTGGTTGATGCCATCCACGGAGATGATGGCGTTGGGGATGCCCTGCTCGGTGTCACTGTCCCGGACCACGCCCTTGATCCCCCGGTGCACCTGCAGAGCGTGGCACAGGTGGCACAGGTGTGTCCCCCCCTCCCGGTGCCACCTCAGCGTTTGGGGACAGCCACGTCCTGCTGCCATCCTGCTGAACTCCCCACCCTGCCGTGCCCATGGCCACCCTGGAATGTCCCCAGCGTGTCACCCCCGTCCCCAAAGTCTTACAGAGACCCCTGGGGGTTCCCTGGCCCTGCCCTGCCCGTGACACAGTGTCCCCATTGTCCCAGCACCCCCAGACCCCACCCAGTGTCCCTATTGTCCCAGAAACCCCCAAATCCTACCCAGTGTCCCCATTGTCCCCAAATCCTACCCATTGTCCCCAGACCCCATCCACTGTCCCCATTGTCCCAGAAACCCCCAAATCCTACCCATTGTCCCCAAATCCCACCCAGTGTCCCCATTGTCCCAGCAACCCCAGACCCCCCACTCGAGACCCCTTCCCAGTGTCCCCATGATCCCAGAACCACCTGGAACTCCTCATTGTCCCCATGTCCCAAAGCCCCCAAATCCCCCATCCTGAACCCCCCTTCCCCACTATCCCCATGATCCCACAACCACCTGGATCCCCTCAGCGTCCCCATGTCCCAAACCCCCATCCTAGATCCCCCCTTCCCCAGTGTCCCCATGGTCCCAGCACCCCCAGACCCCCCCAGTGTCCCCATGTCCCAAATCCCCCACCCTGGACCCCCTTTCCCCACTGCCCCCTCATCCCAGCGCCCCATTCCCCCCCAGTTCCCCCATTCCCATCACACCCCAGCCCCTCCTCACAGACAGACCGGGGGTGGCTCCTGCCACCCTCGAGCCGTGTGTGCCACCCCGGTGCCACCGCGGTGCCAGCCGGTGCCCCACCTGCTCCATGAAGAGCAGCAGCGACTCGCGGTTGTTCTCCCACTCGGCGGGCAGCTCGGAGGCGTGCGGGAATTTGTCGCAGGAGAGCTCCACGGTGATCTCGAAGCAGTTGGTGTGCAGGTAGCTGAAGTCGTTCATGCCTGCGGGGCACAGCGCGGGTGGCAGCAGGGGACAAAGTGACAGAAAAGTCACCGAGCATCCCTGTTGGAACCCCGGTTACTGGGAATTTCAGACCTTCTGTGCCGGCAGGCTGTAGGAATGTGCCCCTTGTTGACGGAGTGACAAAATTATCCTTTGTCCCCTTAAAAAGGAAATAAGCCCAGAAGTTTCTCTCCTCAATTAGGTGAAAAGACACCTCATAGGACTTTGGGGACTTCACCTCAAACTTAGGGATGGCAAATTGGACAGGAGCCAAAAAGTCCTGCCTGGGCAATTTATTAGAAAAAGAAGAGAACAAAGAAACCAAAGGCTTTTGTGAGGTGTTTCACCAGGAGCAAGAACCTCTTGCACCTGGATCGGTTTTTCTCTGTAAAGAGCTTTGTTATTTTGCCTTTTATTAAAACTTTTCTGTTTCCAACAATGCCACAGAAGCCATCCTGCTGATTTGATGCCATCTGAGGTAGCTGAGCTATCTTGGGTGTGAAACAGATCTCCAAGAGCTTGTGAGACCTGGCTCGAGGAGACTCCTAATTCAGCAGGCACTGACCCCCAGGAGAACACTGCATTTAACCTGAGGGCACAGAGAAAACTTCCAAAATTAAACCATAAAACTAAAATTGTGAATGTGCAGTTTGAATAGAAGTGTGTAATATCACATGGTGGAAAACTTAACAATTTAAGGTTTCAGAATATATTAATATATGTAAAGCAAAATAGAAGTTTTAGGGCAGAGGCTGCTCCTTCTTTACCTTCTTCTCCATGGGTTTGGGTGGTTTTGTGTAAGTGGATAAAAAATTCCACATTGTAAGTCGCAGGTTATTGGGTAAAAATAGAAATAATTTGGGTGTAATTTCTTAATTGGATAGTTTTTCCTTAAAAGGCCTTGTAGAGTGAGAGATGGGGCTCCCCTTTTAGCTCGTTAGAGTAAATTACTGTAAAATTCACAGTTTGTGAGACTGTGATGGAGATAAGAACTGATAAATGTCTGACTCCAAAGGAGACATACCACCCTTCTAAAAGAAACAAAAAACCAAAAAAGAAACAAAAAAAGAAACAAAAGAGAAACAAACAAAAAAAGAAATAAAAAAGAAATAAAAAACGAAATAAAAAAGAAACAAAAAATCCACATGTCCCCACTCCCTGCCACCCACCCTGTGCCACCTGAGCTCTTGGAGTGTCCCTGCACACTGCCACCGTGTGCCACCTGAGCTCAGTGTCCCTGCTCACTGCCATGTGCCACCTGAGCTCAGTGTCCTTGCTCACTGCCACCGTGTGCCACCTGAGCTCAGTGTCCCTGCTCACTGCCATGTGCCACCTGAGCTCAGTGTCCTTGCTCACTGCCACCGTGTGCCACCTGAGCTCAGTGTCCTTGCTCACTGCCACCGTGTGCCACCTGAGCTCAGTGTCCTTGCTCACTGCCATGTGCCACCTGAGCTCCTGGAGTGTCCCTGCTCACTGCCACCGTGTGCCACCTGAGCTCACAGAATGTCCCCACTCACTGCCAGCCACCATGTGCCACCTGTGCTCATTGTCCCTGCTCACTGCCACCATCCCAGAGTGTCCCTACTCACTGCCACCCATTCTGTGCCCCCTGAGCTGTGTCCTACTCACTGTGACCATCTCAGAGTGTCCCTGCTCACTGCCATGTGCCACTGATCCCACAGAGTGTCCCCACTCACTGCCACCCACCCTGTGCCCCCTGAGCTCACAGAGTGTCCCTACTCACTGCCACCATGTGCCACCTGAGCTCAGTGTCCCTACTCACTGCTACCGTGTGCCACCTGAGCTCATGGAGTGTCTGTGCTCACTGCCAGCCACCATGTGCCACCTGAGCTCAGTGTCCCTGCTCACTGCCACCATCTCAGAGTGTCCCCACTCACTGCCATGTGCCACCTGAGCTCACAGAGTGTCCCCACTCACTGCCAGCCACGGTGTGCCACCTGAGCTGTGTCCCCACTCACTGCCACTGTGTGCCCCCTGAGCTCATGAAGTGTCCCTGCTCACTGCCACCCACAGTGTGCCCCCTGGTCTCGGGGAGTGTCCCCACTCTCTGCCCTGTGCCCCCTGGTCCCGGGGACTGTCCCCACTCACTGCCAGCCACCGTGTGCCAGTGGGCGCCGTTGATGATGTTGCCGTAGCGCGTGAAGTCGTCGTAGTGGCAGGGGCGCCGCTCGGCGCTGGCCATGGCCAGGTTGGCGGTGGCGTAGACGGTGGCCAGCCAGCGGAAGACGCCGTCGTCGGGGGTCGGGGTGAGCTCCTGCGCCTTCCAGTAGGTGCGGCTCATGTCGAAGGGGTAGGTGACCACCAGCTCCCCGCCGTGCAGGTTGGCGCTCAGCACGAACGGGTAGCGCTGCATCCACGCGATCACCGCCCGCGTCTCCGGGGCCACCTGCGCCGTGACACCGCTGTCACCCGCGCCACCGGGGCCATGTGAGCGGTGACACCGCTGTCACCCGCGCCACCGGGGCCATGTGAGCGGTGACACCGCTGTCACCTGTGCCACCAGGGCCACCTGTGCCGTGACACCGCTGTCACCCGCGCCACCGGGGCCATGTGTGTGGTGACACTGACGTCACCTGCGCCACCGGGGCCATGTGTGTGGTGACACCGCTGTCACCTGCGCCACCGGGGCCATGTGTGTGGTGACACTGCCGTCACCTGTGTCTACCCATGCGGTGACACCGCCACCACCCGCGTCTCCGGGGCCATGTGTGCGGTGACACCGCTGTCACTCATGTCTCTGAGGCCACCCACGTGGTGACACCACCATCACCCGCACCACCAGGGCCACATGCGCGGTGACACCACTGTCACCTGCGCCACCAGGGTCACATGCAGGGTGGCACTGCTGTCACCCACGTCTCTGGGGCTGCCCGCACGGTGACACCACTGTCACCCGTGTCTCTGGGGCCACCCATGTGGTGACACCGCTGTCACCCACACCACCAGGTGCGCAGTGGCACCACTGTCACCCACATCTCTGGGGCCACCCGTGCCAAGACACCGCCGTCACCTGCGTCTCTGGGGCTGCCCACACAGTGACACCATCGTCACCTGTGTCTCTGGGGCCACCCACATGGTGACACCACTGTCACCCGCACCACTGGGGCCACATGTGCGGTGACACTGCCATCACCTACATCTCTGGGGCCATGTGTGCAGTGACACCTCTGTCACCCGTGTCTCCAGGGCCGCCCATGCAGTGACACCGCTGTCACCCACGTCTCTGAGGCCATGTGTGCGGTGACACCGCTGTCGCCTCTGTCTGCAGGGCCACCTGTGCAGTGACGCTGCTGTCACCCGCGTCTCCAGGGCTGCCCATACAGCGACACCGTCGTCACCCGCATCTCTGGGGCCGCTCATGTGGTGACACCGCTGTCACCCACACCACCAGGGCCACGTGCACGGTGGCACCGCTGTCACCTGCATCTCTGGGGCCACCTGCACAGGGACACCACCATCACCCACATCTCTGGGGCCGTGTGTGTAGTGACACTGCCATCACCCACATCTCCAGAGCCACCTGTGTGGTGACACCGTGGTCACCTGTGTCTCCAGGGCCAAGTGCGTGGTGGCACTGCCGTCACCCGTGTCGCTGGGGCCACCTGCACGGTGACACCACCGTCACCCACATGTCCAGGGCCACTCATGCAATGACACTGCTGTCACCCACATCTCTGGGGTCATGTGCACGGTGACACCACCATCACCCGTGCCTTCAGGGCCACAAGCGTGGTGACACCACTGTCATCCGCGCCACCAGGGTCAGCCACGCGGTGACACCGCTGTCACCTGCGCCTCCAGGCTGCCCGTGCAGTGACACCGCTGTCACGTGAGTCTCCGGGGCCACGTGTGTGGTGACACTGCCATTACCTGTGCCACCAGGGCTGCCTGCACGGTGGCACCACCATCACCCCAGTTTCAGTGTGTGGTGGGGCCATGCGTACGGTGACACCTTTGTCACCCCTGCTTCCAGGGCTGTCTGCACGGTGACACTCCTGTCACCGCGTCTCCGGAACCACCCATGTGGTGACACCACTGTCACCCGCGCCACCAGGGTCAGCCACGCGGTGACACCGCTGTCACCTGTGCCTTGTGGCGGCGGTGGCCACATCCTTGTGGCTGCTGTTGACCCACGGAGCTGGGCGGGTCCGGCCCCAGTGCAGCCCCTGTGGGTGGGCAGCACCCACCCCGCTGGACTGGGAGAGGTTTTGGGGGATTCTGAGGGGTTTTAGGGGGGTTTCAGGGGCACTTTGGGCCGTTTTGGGGTCTCACACTGACAGGGTGGGGGTTTTGGGGTCTCACCATGGCACCAGCCCAGGAGGATGGGGGCGTTTTGGGGTCTCACACTGACAGGATGGGGGTTTTGGGGTCTCACCACGGCACCCCCCAGGAGGACAGGGGCGTTTTGGGGTCTCACCGTGGCGTTGGCGAAGGTGTAGTACTCGGGGATGGGGATGTAGTGGTTGGGGAACTCGTGGGGCACCAGGTCGTTGTCCTCGGCGTCCCACAGCGCCGTGTTCAGGTCGGCGAAGTTGTGGTTGAGGTCGATGCCCTCGTACGTCCAGCGGCCCATGGCCCATCCCGCCAGCTCCGAGCCCTGCCGGGCACCGCGGGCACCGGGGTCACCGGGATGGGCACCGGGATCACTGGGATGGGCACTGGAATTACCGGGATGGGCACTGGGATCACCGGGATGGGCACCGCGGGCACTGGGACCACCGGGATGGGCATCGGGATCACTGCAATGGGCACCAGGATCACTGGGATGGGTACTGGGATCACTGGGATGGGCACTGGGATCACTGGGATGGGCACCGCGGGCACCGGGATGGGCATCGGGATCACTGCGATGGGCACTGTAGGCACCAGGGTCACTGGGATGGGCATTGGGATGGACACTTGATCACTGGGATGGGCACCACGGTCACAGGGATGGGCTCTGGGATCACCAGGATGGGCACTGGGGTGGGCACCGGGATCACAGGGATGGGCACTGGGATCACCAGGATGGGCACTGGGGTGGGCACTGGGATCATTGGGACAGACACTGGGATGGACACCGCAGTCACTGGAATCACCGGGATGGGCATCGGGATCACCGGGATGGGCATTGGGATCACTGGGATGGGCACCGTGGGCACTGGAATCACCAGGATAGGCACTGGAATCACTGGGATGGGCACCAGGATCACTGGGATGGGCACTGGGGTGGGCACAGGGATCACCAGTATGGGCACCGGGGTGGGCACTGAGATGGACACTGGGATGGACAGTGGGATGGACACCATGGGCACTGGGATCACCAGGATGGGCACCGTGGGCACTAGGATCACCAGGATGGGCACAGCAGTCACTGGGAAGGGCACCAGGATGGGCACCGTGGTCACTGGGATGAGCACTGGGATCACCAGGATGGGCACTGGGATGGACACTGTGGTCACCAGCATCACTGGGATGGGCACCGGGATGGACACTGGGATGGGCACCGGGATCACCAGGATGGTCACTGGGATGGGCACCAGGATCCCCGGGATGGGCACTGGGATCACTGGGATCCTGTGGATGGGCACCAGGACACCGTAGTCACTGGGATGGACACCAGGATGGGCACTGGGATCACCAGGATGGCCACTGGGATGGGCACCAGGATGGGCACCGTGGTCATCGGGATGAGCACTGGGATCACCAGGATGGTCACTGGGATGGACATGGGGACCACAGGGATGGGCACTGGGATGGACATGGGGACCACAGGGATGGGCACTGGGATGGGTGCTGGGATGGGCACTGGGATCCCCGGGATGGACACTGAGATGGGCACCATGGTCACTGGGATGGACACCAGGATGGCCAATGGGATCACCAGGATGGTCACTGGGATGGGCACCAGGATGGGCACTGTGGTCATCGGGATGAGCACTGGGATCCCTGGGATAGACACTGAGATGGGCACCAGGATCCCTGGGATGGGCAGCGGGATGGGCACCAGGATCCCTGGGATGGGCACTGGGATGGGCACCAGGATCCCCGGGATGGGCAGCGGGATGGGCACCAGGATCCCCGGGATGGGCACCGTTATGGGCACTGTGACGGGCAGGGCCCGGTGGGTGCCAGCCGTACCAGCCTGTAGGCGGTCTCGTAGCCGTCGGGGTTCATGGAGGGCAGCAGGTGGATGCGGGTGCCCGTCACCAGCTGCACCACGCGGGCGTCGCCCCGGCGGAACTCCCGGCAGAGGAATTCCATCAGGTTCAGCAGCAGCTCCCGGCCCAGCACCTCGTTCCCGTGCATGCCGGCCACGTAGCGGAACTCCGGCTCTCCTGGGGGCCACCGGGGTGCCTGCGCTGTGCCCGTGTCCCTGCACCACCCTGCGTGTCCCTGTCCCTGTGCCCGTGTCCCTGCACCACCCTGCGTGTCCCTGTCACTGTGCCCGTGTCCCTGCACCACCCTGCGTGGCCCTGGTCACTGTGCCCGTGTCCCTGTGCCCGTGTCCCTGTGCCCGTGTCCCTGCACCACCCTGGGTGGCCCTGTCCCTGTGCCCGTGTCCCTGCACCACCCTGGGTGGCCTTGTCCCTGTCCTGAGCATCCCTGAGTGTCCCTGTGTCCCCATCCCCATCCTGGGTGTCCCCGTCCCTGCCCTGCAGCAGTCTGGGTGTCCCAGTACATCCCATTCCCACCCTGGGTGTCCCTGGTCACCCTGTCCCCATCCATCTGCAACACCCTGGGTGTCCCTGTCCCCATCCTGGACCAGTCTGGGTGTCCCCGTGTCCCCATCCCCATCCTGGGTGTCCCCAGCCACCCTGTCCCCCCGTCCTTCACAGGTCTGGGTGTCCCTGGTGACCCCAACTCCATCCTGAGCATGCCGTGCCAGGCTGGGTGGCCCGGTCACCCCATCCTGCACCAGCCCTGGTCACTGTCCCCACCCCCCTGCACCAGCCCTGGTCACTGTCCCCACCCCCCTGCACCAACCCTGGTCACTGTCCCCACCCTCCTGCACCAGCCTGGCCATCCCTGGCGCCCCCTCCTCATCCTGGGCACCCCCAGTCACCCCATCCTCACCTGGGCATCGCTGTCCCCACGCCCATCGTGCCCCACCCCAGCTGTCCCCAGCTGTCCCCTCAGCACCCACCGACTTCGTGCTGCCCGGGGTTGTCCGAGATCTCCATCACGTAGAGGCGCAGCCCGCGGGAGCTCTGCCCGATGCTGTACACGCGGGTGATGTCGGGGCACTCCTCGCTCACCCTCTTCATCAGCTGCGGGGTGGTGGCACCGTCAGGGACACCCCGAGGTGGCACGGCCCCCCCAGCCCCGCGCTGTGCTGTCCTTGGGGACACGGAGCCACTCAGGGCTCGGGGGGAGGGTGGCACCTTTCTCATCTCCTTGTAGTTGTGGTGGCGGAAATCCAGCTGCGGTTCGGGCGGGGCCGGGGGGTGCCAGGCGTGGGCATCGCTGGGGTCTGCGGGGACACCGAGGGGACACCGAGGGGACACCGGGGGGACACCGGGGGGACACGGTCAGGGACAGCGAACAGCCCAGACCGCCACTCTGGTGACACCGCCCGTGCTGGGCGCTGCTGGGGCGGTGTGTGGCGAGCAGGGGGACACCAGCGGGTCCCCGAGGGACAGGGGACAGGGAGCGGGTGTCACTGCGGGGCAGGGGACAGGCAGCGGGTGTCACTGCGGGACAGGGGACACCAGCGGGTCCCCGAGGGGCAGGGGACAGCCAGCGGGTCCCCGAGGGGCAGGGGACAGGCAGCGGGTGTCACTGCGGGACAGGGGACAGCCAGCGGGTGTCACTGCGGAGCAGGGGACAGGCAGCGGGACACTGCGGGACAGGGGACACCAGCGGGTGTCACTGCGGGGCAGGGGACAGGCAGCGGGTCACTGTGGGGCAGGGGACACCAGCGGGTCCCGGCGGGGCAGGGGACAGGCAGCGGGTCACTGCGGGACAGGGGACAGCCAGCGGGTCCCAGCAGAACAGGGGACACCAGCGGGTGTCACTGTGGGACAGGGGACAGGCAGCGGGTCACTGTGGGACAGGGGACACCAGCGGGTCCCGGCGGGGCAGGGGACACCAGCGGGTGTCACTGTGGGACAGGGGACAGGCAGTGGGTCCCCTTGGGGCAGGGGACAGCCAGCGGGTGTCACTGTGGGGCAGGGACAGGCAGCGGGTCCCCTCGGGGCAGGGACAGCCGGGGACACGCACCGGGCACGGGGCAGCCCAGCACCTCGGCCCGCAGGCACACGGTGCCGTTGCGGAACCAGCTCTGCGGGTTGATGCGCAGGAAGCGCCCCACGAGCGGCGCGGGCAGCAGGTTCAGCACCGGCGTCTCGGGGTCTTTGTTTGCGGGGAACACCTGCAGGGGACAGCAGGGGACAGGGAGAGCGCCCGCGGGGCTCCAGGGGTGCCCGGTGCCTTCCAGCCCGTAAGGAGGAGCAGGCACGGGCGGGGGCACAGCCCGGGTGGGCCCGCGGGCGCTGCTCGGAGCCCAAAGGCACCAGGGATGGGCACAGGGAGCCCCAAATCTGTTCCTGGCAGGGATCAGGCAGGGGGACCCCAAAATCCACCCCCGGCATGGAGATCCCCAAACCTGATCCTGGTACAGCCCTGACACAGCAACCCCCAAATCCACCCCAGGCACAGGGACCCCAAACCCACCCTGTGCCAGGGACCCCAAATCCACCCCAGGCACAGGGACCCCAAACCCACCCTGTGCCAGGGACCCCAAATCCACCCCAGGCACAGGGACCCCAAACCCACCCTGTGCCAAGGACCCCAAATCCATCCCTGGCACAGGGATCCCAACCCACTCTGTCCCAGGGACCCTCAAATCCACCCCTGGCACAGCCCTGGTACAGGGACCCCAACCCCATCCTTGGCACGGGGACCCCCAAACCCACTCCAGCACAGGACCCCAAATCCATCCCTGGCACAGAGACCCCCAAATCCACCTCAGGTACAGGGCCCCCCACACCCACAGAGCACAGGGACCCCAAATCCACATCAGCACAGGCACCCCAAACCCAGCCCTGGCACAGGGACCCCAAACCCTCCCCAGCTCCAGGCTGCCGGTGCCATGCCACACCCATGCACGTCCCCATGTCCCCACGGCTGTGCCAGGGGGGCTGGCAGGTGCCCAGGCGGGGACAAGCAGCCTTTGTGCTGGGGGGAAATGCTGCAGGGTGCCCGGCAGGGCCAGGCCAAGGGCAACAGAGCCCGGGCACGGAGCCAGCTGGCACGGGCACGCCGGGATGGGCACCCCGGGATGGGCACCCCTCCCTGGTGTGGTTAACCCAGCGTGGTTAACACCCTACACAGTGTGGTTATCCCACCTACCATGGTTAACCCTGGCACGGTTAACCCTCAGTGTAATTAACCCTGGCATAATTAATCCCCCTAGCAGGGTTATCTCACCTGGTTAACCCCCAGTGTAATTAACCCTGGCATAATTAACCCCCCTGGCATTGTTACCCCCCCCTGGCACGGTTAACTCTTGGAATGGTTAATCCACCTGGCACAATTAACCCCACCACAATTAACCCCAGTACAATTAACCCTGGTCTAACTAACCCCCCTGGCATCGTTGCCCACCTGGCATGGTTAACCCCACCACAGTTAACCCCAGTATAATTAACCCTGGCCTAATTAACCCCTCCCTGGCATCATTACCCACCTGGCATAATTAACCCCCGAGCATCATCAACCTCCCCACCACGCTTAACCCCCCCGCCATCATTACCTCCCAGGTGATTCCTGCCCCCTAGCACTGTCACCTCCCCATGTCCCCAGCCCGTCTGGGGGTGCCACCCAGTGCCACCCCCGGTGCCACCCACCGCCTCCTCGGTGCCGTTGCGGCTCGGCAGCCACGTGTGCGAGTCGTTGCTGACCTGCACCTTGTAGGACGTCACCCAGTCGTACCTGTGGGGCACAGGGGGGTCAGGGGGTCCCCCTCGCTGTCCCCACCTCGTCCCCCTTGTGTCCTTACGTCCAGATGGAGTTGAGGCCCTGGGTGACCACGCCGGTGAAGCGGGTGAGGCGCCGCGCGTCCACCTCCAGCCACTGCTCCGTGTCCTCGCGCCCCGCGCACCAGCCACCGTCAAAGAAGTCACCATCGTAGAGCCCTGACTGTGGGGATGGGAGGGGACACGCACAGGGACACGGCCCCACCGCCCGCCGTGACCCCGAGCCTGGGGTGGCACCGGGGCGGTGGCACCGGGATCACGGGGAGCGATGGGACCGAGGGGGCAGAGCTGGAGAGCGCATGGGACGCTCATGGGCTGTGAAGATGCCACAAACTCGCCACAAAATGTCGCAAACGTGCCATGAAGATGCCACAAACTTGCCACAAAAATGTCATGAAGATGCCACAAACTCGCCATGAACGTGCCACACCTACCCTGTGTTTGTCATGCACTCCCTATACCCACATGCCACATGTCGTGTAGGTGACATCCAAACATCCCCCCAGCCTGGCACACTCCTGGCGCATCCTGACCCATCCTGGCACACCCTGGCACATTCCTGGCATGCTCCTGACCCATCCTGGCACATCCTGGCACACTCCTGACCCACTCCTGGCATGCTCCTGACCCATCCTGGCACAGTCTGGCACACTCCTGGCCCACTCCTGCCACATCCTGACCCATCCTGGCACAGCCTGGCCCACCCCGGCCCAGCTGGCAGTACCTGGATGTTGAGGCGGCCGCGGTGCGCTCCCAGCCCGTGCCGCTTGTGGCTCGATGCCCGGAGCTGCTCGTCCAGCACCCGCAGGGACTCCAGCCCCAGGGGGGGACACGCTGGGGACACAGCAGGGACAGCGCTCACACAGCGACCCCTGAGTGGCCGGGGCTGTCCCCACCGAGCTGTGCCATGGGGACCGCGCCAGCCTGGGTTCAACACCCCAACCCCTGGTGCCCCCCAGATGCCGGCAGGACACGGCCAGCTCTGTGCAGGTGACAATGCCCGGGCCACCCGCACCCAGCGCACGTACGGGGCTCCTGCGGAGCGGCCGGAGCCTCCGGCTTCTTCCTCAGCACCTTCTTCTTCACCACCTTCCTCCTCCTCACCGCCACCTTGCTCACCGTGGGCGCCGGGGCTGCGAGGGGACACGGCGACAGCCTGGCACCCCTTTTCCCCCATGAACCCCCCTTTGCACTCTCCGTCCTTCACACCCCGTCCCCTCCCAGCGCCCCGGACCCCTCCCGGTCCTACCTGTGCCCGCGGGGTCCCCGGGGCTGGGGGGGGTCGCGCTGTCCCGCACCGGGGGGGCCGTGCTGCCCTTCGGGGGTCCCGCCGTGGTGCTGCTCCTCGAGGGCGCGGCCGTGGTGCCCTTCGCTGGGGGCACCCCGCTGGCTCTGGGGGGTCCCGCCGTGGTGCCCTTCCAGGGGGGCGTCTCGCTGCCTTTAGGGGGTCCCCTGGCCGTGCCCTTCGTTGGGGTCGCCCCGCTGGCTTTGGGGGGTCCGGTCGTGGGGCCCTTTCTGGGGGACACCCCGCTGGCCGTGCCCTTCGTTGGGGGCACCCCGCTGGCTCTGGGGGGTCCGGTCGTGGGGCCCTTTCTGGGGGACACCCGGCTGGCGGTGCCCTCCGTTGGGGTCGCCCCGCTGGCTCTGGGGGTCCCGCTGGCCGTGCCCACCCCGGTGCCGCGGGGCCGGCCGGGCTGGGGGGGCGCGGCGCGGGCGGGGGGCGGCGGGGGGCCCAGCAGGAGCAGCAGCAGCAGCAGCAGCAGCGGGGCGAGGGGCGACCCCGGCATGGCCGCGGCCCTGCCGGTCCCTGCCCGCTCCTGCCGGTCCCTGCCCCGCTCCTGGTCCCGGTCCCGGCCCCTCCCCGACCCCCGCCCGCTCCCCGCCCGCTTCCTGCCCGGGACCCCCGCCCGCCTCCTGTCCGCCCCTGCCCGGGACCCCCGGCCGTGCCCCGCCCGCCCCGCCCCGTTAACCGGCCCCGTTCCGCTCCCCGAGACACCGGACCCCTCAAACGGGGGACACCGGGTCCCGCCCGCTCACCGGCGGGCCTTGACCTGTGTCCCTACCGTGTCCCCACCGTGTCCCCGCTGTCCCATCACCGTGTCCCGCTGTCCCCTCACCGTATCCCCGCTGTCCCCAGCCCCCCGCAGTGTCCCCGGTGTCCCATCGCCAGCCGGGGAGTGGCCCGGGGGTCCGCGGGGGCCCCTCCCGCCGCAGCGGCGGCGTCGCCGGCCGAGCCCGGGGACCCGGGAGGTCCCGGAGCCGCCGGTGCGGGCGGAGCGGGGCCGAACCCGGCGGCGAGGGGCGGTCCCCGGCACCCTCGGGGGTGCCCCGGGTGGGACTCGGGGCGCGGGTCCGGGTGCCGGGTCGGGGGTCTGGGTCCTGCCTGTCCCCCCACCCCGCGCGGGGTCTCACACGCGCTCGTTTTCCGCCCCCAAACAACTTTCCTGGCTTGACTTTCCCTGCTTTTATTGGGATGCCCGCGGGCGGAGCGGGCAGGGCCGGTGCCATCCCCGTCCCTTGTCCTCATGCCTGTCCTGTCCCTGGGGGTGTCCCAGAGCCCTGCTGGGCTGAGGACGGAGGGGGACAGACCCCTCTGGCTCTGCGCACCGCTCCGGGGCCCTGCGGATCCCTCACCCAGGGATGCTCCTTCGCCATCCCGGGGGAGCGGGGCACAGCGGGGACGGAGCATTCCGTGCCCGGTTCCCGGGGCCGGGTGCTGGGACGGGTTTTGTCGCGGGCTGAGGCAGCTCCTGCCTTCTGTCGAGGCTCCGGCCGTGCCTCAGCCCCCGTGACAGCTCTTTCGAGGTTTGCAGAATTCCCGGCCCCGCTCCTGGCGCCGTTCCCGGCCCCGATTCGCGCTGGCTCAGCACTTCCCGGGATGTCAGGAATTTCCTGGCGCAGCGCCCGCGGCTGCCAGATCCAGCTCGGAGATGCCTTAAAGGCGCCGTGGCTTTTCCCGGCAGGAATGGTACCGGGAAGCTGCTCCGGTCCCCACAGCCGGAGCGGGGTCGAAGCCACCACCGAGCAGTGCTGGGACAGTCCTGCCCCGGGCCGTGTCACTGTCCCCGTGTCCCTGAGTCCTTCCCGCAGGGATGGTCCCAAGGAGTCTCCCCCAGCTCGTGCTCCGCTCTGGGATCTCACCCGGCCTGGAAGAACTTCCTCACGTTCTCACGGTGCCACTTCTCCAGGTGTCTCCGGGTGCCACCATGCCCTTCCACAACAACCCCCCTGCACACCCTGGTGGTGTGTGTGGCCGGGCCGCAGCTCCAGAAGGTTCCAGAAGGTTCCAGAGGGCTCCATGGTTGCCGGGATGTCCCGTTGTGACACCGGAGCTGTGCTGGGCCCTGAAACCAGTGTGATCCCAAAGGGTTCAGGTCCATTCCCAGGAGCAGCAGCTCCCTGATCCCCCTGGAGAAGCCAAATCCCAACTCCCGGCCGGCCCAGGGGCTGTGGAGGCTCCGGTCCCAGGAGGGACAGGGGACACTGGCCATGGAGCAGGAGCAGTGGGATCCACAGGGATCCCGAGGGTGTCCCCAAGGGATGAGCCAGGGCACAGCCCATGGATACAGAGATCTGTCCTGCTGGTTGGACTTCATCACCCAGGAGATGTCCCACATGGAAGAATTCATCGACCAGGAGCCGTGCCAGGAGAAAGCCAGGAGAGACCAGGAACTGTGCCAAGGGCAAGGCAACGGATGCAAGGATCTGTGCCAATGGGAGGAATTCACCAACCAAGAATGGTGCCAAGGGGAATCCAATGGATCCCAAGAGCGGTGCCAAGGAGAAGCCAACGGATCCCAAGAGCAGTGCCAAGGAGAAGCCAATGGATACAGAAGTGTGTCCCAATGGGAAGATCTGATCAACCAGGAGATGTCCCAAATGGAAGAACTCTTCAACCAGGAGATGTTCCAGATGGAAGAACTCTTCAGTCAAGAGATGTCCCCCATGGAAAACTTCATTGACCAAGAGCTGTGCCAAGGCAAAGCCAGGAGACACCAAGAACGGTGCCAAGGGAACACCAAGGGATACAAAACAATGTCCCAATGGGAAGACTTAATCCACCAGGAGATGTCCCAAATGGAAGCATCCATCAACCACGAGACGTCCCTCATGGAAGACTTCACCAACCAGGAGATGTCCCAGATGAAAGAATCCGTCAACCACCAGATGTCCCAAATGGAAGGATCCGTCAACTACAAGGTGTCCACATGGAAGAATCCATCAACTACAAGATGTCCCACATGGAAGACTTCACCAACCAAGAGATGTCCCAAATGGAAGGATCCATCAATCACAAGATGCCCCAAAAGGAAGAATCCATCAACCAAGACCCGTGCCAAGGAAAAGCCAAGAGACCCCAAGAATGGCACCAAGGGAAAGTCAATGGATACAAAACTCTGTCCCAATGGGAAGATTTAATCCACCAGGAGATGTCCCAGATGGAAGAATTTATCAACCACGAGATGTCCCAAATGGAAGAATTCACTGACCAAGACCCGTGCCAAGGGGACACCAAGGAGCAGTGTCATGGGAATGTAGAGGGACACAAAACTCTGTCCCAGTGGGAAGACTTCACCAACCAAGAGATGTCCCAGTGGGAAAGACTTTCTTGACCAGGAGCTGTGCCCAGGGCCAGCCAACACAGCAGGGGCACATCCTCACCCATGCCATGGGTGCCAGGGTCAGCGCCCTCCAGCCCTGCCCATCCTGACCCCCAGGGCCTTTCCCACACGGAGCCCGGCACTGATCCCGCCCCAGAGGAGTTCAGCATTCCCAGGGAGTTTATCCGAGTTTCCCCTTCTGACTCACCTGGCTGAAATCCACGGGGAGAAATGGTTCCCATGTGCTCCCCAAAAAGGCAGGGGGTGCTCCAAGCCCCGTCCAAGGGCAAAGGAATTAAAGGAATTGAATTAAAGGAATTCCTGTGGCTCTGTTGGCTGCTAATGAGCCCCAGGAGGGGCTGAGTGCTCCAGGGGTGTTCCCAATGTTTGGAATGTCACCACGAACTGTGGGGGCTGGGGGCGGGTTGGGTGCAGGGCAGGCATTCATGGAATTGTCTGGGTTGGGAAAAACCCTCTGAGACCACTGAGTCCAGCTCTGCCAGGGCCAGCACTGACCGTGTCCCCAAGTGCCACATGCACAGGGCTGGTAAATCCCCCCAGGGATGGGGACTCCACCCTGCCAGGGCTGGACAGCCCTTGCCAAGAAGGAATTTTCCCAATATCCAACCTGGCCCAGCCTGAGGCTGTTCCCTCTCCTCCTGTCCCTGTTCCCTGGGAGCAGATCCCAGCTCCTGGCTCCAAGAACCCAGGGAGTCGTGCAGAGCCAGAAGGTCCCCCCTGATCCCCCTTTCCCAGCTCCCTCAGCTGCTCCTGGAGCTCCAGACCCTTCCCTTGACTCTCCATTGATCCCCTGGCTCCCCAGTGTCATCCAGAGTCACCAAACCCCAAGGAATGACCCCAAACTTGAGCCCTGGGGTAACTATACTGCTGCAGACATATTTTTCATTAAAAATCCTTTCTTTAGGATTTTTCCTTCTGAGAAGCCGAGGCCTCAGAAACAGAACGTAAACAATGGTTATCTGCTGCTGTGGGATGCAACAGGCTCATCCGTGATCGGTCTGGTGTGGATGTTTTGGTTCAGTGACCAGTCACGGCAGAGCTGGCTCTCGCTCTCTGTCCCAGCCAGCTGCTTTTGTTATTCATTCTTTTCTATCCTTAGCTTAGCCTTCTGAGGAAACCTTTCCTTCTATTTCTTTTTAGTTAGTTATAATGTAATATACATATATATCATAAAATAATAAATCAAGCCTTCCGAACATGGAGTCAACGTTCTCGTCTCTTCCCTCATCCAAGAACCCTTGTGAGCACTGTCACACTATACAGTAAGAACATTTATTTCCTGGAGACACCTGGAACAGTCTCTCCCACGTCGGATGATCGGAGACACAATTCCAACCCTCTCCTGCTTTGGGTTTGGTCTGTTCCCAGCTCTGATTTTTTACACCGTGGATGCTCCTTCCTGACCCCAAATGACAAAGGAAATCCAAACACACAGAACTGACTGGCCCCGAAGCGTGGTTCCTGGGAAGCTCCATCACCTGGAGCTCGGCTCCTCCCCGCCGCTTTCCTGCTGCTTGGCCATGAATTTCTGTGGAGAAGGGAGAGAGATGGTGCTGCAGGGATATTCCAGGATTATCCCCGAAAACCTGGGCCAGGAACACCTGGGCCAGGTTCAGTCAGCATCTCCCATGGCCAAAGTGGGATTTGTCCCATAAAACCCCCCAAATTCCACATGGGAAGCTCCTGAGGGGAACGTGGCCAAATCTCAGGGGTCAGGATTCCCCACAATCTGGCCATGGAACAAAACTATTCCATATTCCCACTGTGTTCCCAAACCCCTTCACACGTGAACTCCCGGGGAATCCTCGGCACCCCTGAATCCAAGGATTTGGGGGGATATTCCGGTTTTTCTGGCGGTACCTCCATGTTCTGCCGGTGCAGGGGGGTCCTGCAGTGGTTGATCATGGAGGGTTCGTCGGCGTAGAAGAGGGAGCAGATCTGGCAGAAGAATCCGGCCTTTGGGACCAGGATGTCCAGAGCTGAGGATACACCACAGTCACCACACACAGCTCCCACAAATATTCCAACCTCACCTTCCTTTAGCCAAATCTGGGGAATCTGTGATTCCTCGGGGGGAAATTACAGTTCTTCAACATTCCAAAAAATCAGGTTTTTCACCCAAGCTGGTCCCTGCCCTGCTTCAATCCATACGTCATCTCCATTTCCAAAAACCACACCATTTTCTGGGAATAAAACAACCAACCCCATGGAAGTTGGAGCAGTTCTTGAAGAACTGACCCCATGGAAGCTGGAGCAGTTCCTGAAGGACTGACCCAATGGAAAAGTGACCCACCTTCCTGAAGGATTAATCCCAGGGAAGAGTGACCCACACTGGAGCAGTTCCTGAAAGACTGACCCCATGGAAGTTGGAGCAGTTGCTGAAGAACCAATCCCATGGAAAAGAGATCTATGTTGGGGCAGCCTGTTCCTGAATGGTGGACCCCATGGAAGCTGGAACAATTCCTGAAGGACTGACTCCATGGAAAAATGACTCACGTTGGAGCAGTTCCTGAAGGACTGAGCCCACAGAAATTGGAACAATTCCTGAAGGACTGACCCCATGGAAAAGTGACCCACGTTGGAGTAGCCTTTCCTGAAGGATTGATTGATTGATTGATCCCATGGAAGAATGACCCACACTGGAGCAGTTCCTGAAGGAAAGACTCCATGGGAAAGTGACCCGTGTTGGAGCAGTTCCTGAAGAACTGACCCCATGGAAATCCAGAAGTTTCTGAAGGACTGACCCCACAGAAGTTGGAGCAGTGACCTGATTAATTCCTGAAGGATTAATCCCACAGAAAAAGGGACCCACACTAGAGCAGCTCCTGAAGGAAAGACTCCATGGAAGTGACTCATGTTGGAGCAGCTCCTGAAGGACTGACCTCATGGAAGTTGGAACAATTCCTGACCCCATGGAAGCTGGAACAATTCCTGACCCCGTGGAATTCAGTATATCCCTACATCCTCATTTCACAGGCCTGGCAGCAATTCCCTCCTTTCCAGACACTGAATGTTGGGAATAAAACTCGCCACAGGATGTTGGGAATAAAACTTGCTAGAGGATGGGAACCCTCAGGAGACACCACACTGCACCACACTAATAACCAATAATTCCACCTGGATTTGGAAATTTCCAGAAAAAACTTTCCATGAGAGGCTTTTGACTTTAACCAACCAGTTAAACATGGATTTGGAGGAGCCAAGAAAAAACCATGGATTCTGGGCCCTGACTTTGAGGTTCACTGTGGCTGGTGAGGCACAGGAGGAGCTTTCAAATGGGCAGGAAAGAATCTTCCAGCCAGGAAAACCCAGAGCATTTTGAGGCATTCCTTTGGATTTACCTTTGGGAGTGCTCTGCGTCTTGGGGACACCTGGAAAAGCCGTTTTCTTCTGCTGAGACTTTGGTTCTGCATCTTCTGATCCCAGCTGAGCTGCTGGAGACAGAAATGCATGTTGGGATGGGATAGTGGAATCATGGAGTGATGGAATGGAATCATGGAACAGAATCATGGAACGATGGAATGGAACCATGGCATGGTTTGGGTTGGGAGGCACCTAAGAGACATGGACAGGGACGCCTTCCACCAGCCCAGGTGGCTCCAAGCCTCGTCCAAGCTGGCCTTGATGTTCCTCACCTTTTGGCTTGGAGATTTCAGCCATTTCATCCTCTGGATTTGTATCTCCTAGAATTCCCATTTCTTCTGGTCCTGCAACAGCAACAATATCTTCGTCATCTTCATCCTCGGGCGGGTTCTTCCCTGGGAAAGTGCTTTCTTCTTCTTCATCGCCAACTTCGTCGACCGTAACAAAGTTTAGTTCCTCTTTGAGGTGATTGAAGTCGGCCAGGAAATCATCCTCATCCTCGTTAACCTCATCCAGAGTCACCAGGGGATTGTCCTCGTTGTCCTCCTGGATCTCATCCACGGTCACCAAGGCGTTGGGATCGTCGGGCACCTGGGAGGCCGCGCCATCCCCGGGATTGGTTTTCCCCTCTTCGGCGGCGCTCAGCTCCGCGGGCTCGTTGAGGGGCAGCTCCTCCACCTCCCCAATCTCATCCACGGTCACCAAGGGCTCGGCCTTCAGATCCCGCTCCTCAAATTCCGCCCGGCGCCCGTTCCCGTGGGAGCCCGGCTCCTCCTGCTCCGAGATCTCATCCAGCGTCAGCAGCGCCTGCGGATCCTTCACCGCCTCCGACAGCTCCTCCTCTTCCACCACCTCATCCACCACCACCAGGCCCTGGGGGTCGACGCCCGGCAGCGGCACCGGGGCGTCCTCCTCCTCCCCGATCTCATCCAAGGTGACAAAGGACAGCTCACCTTCGGCTCCGCAACTCTTCCCTTTCCTCTTCTTGGGCGCCGGCTCCGACGCGTTGGCTTTGGGGGCTTCTTTTCTCTTCCCCCTCGGGGGGTTCCGCCGCGGCGTCACCGGAGACTCGGCTTCCTCCAGCACCTCGTCCACCGTGACGAACTCGTCCAGGTTAAACGGGAAGAGCTCTTCATCCTGGGAATGGAATATTTAACTGTCATCTCCAGCAGGATCCAAAAAATAACCCCAAATTTCATTGGAGTGAAAAAAAAAAGAAGAAAAAAACAGTCAGGGCTTAAATTGTAGTTTAAACCCGAGTTAATTTAAATTAATTACTCAGAAACTCAACATTTCTGAGTAATTAATTTAAATTAACTCAGGTTTAGTTCAGGAAGCCAAAGTCCTTTGGAAAAATCGCAGTGGATCAATAGGGGATAAAATTCCACGGGTAAAACTCAAGGGATGAAATTCAGCAGATAAAAATCAATGGATAAAATCCAGTGGGATAAAGGTTAATGGACAAAATTCAACTGATAAAATACAGTGGATAAAATTAAGGGGACAAAATTAGGTGGATAAAATCCAGCAGATAAATTCAAGGGACAAAATTCAATGGTTAAAATTCAGTGGATGAAATTCAATGGATGAAATTCAGTGGAGAAAGGCCAGTGGATAAAATTGAAGGGACAGAATTTAGTGGATAAAATTCAGCGGATAAAGTTCAACAGATAAAATTCAACAGATAAAATTCCTGCCAATTCAAAGTTCTGCATCCAAAGGAATGGGTGCCCCACCCCAAATGATGCCTCTGATTTCTTCCACTGAGAATGCCAAATTTTTGTTACTTTTTCGGCCAAAATATTCCATCCTACTCTCACATTTTCATGGATATTTAACATTAGCTGGGAAACTGGGATTTGGGGATGGATTTATGGGATCTGATCCCAGCTAGGGTTTCCTGGTGGTCCCAGCTCTGTGAGCCTGGAAATAGGGACTGGAGAGATCCAAAGGGAATGGATCCAAAAGGATTCCAGCATCCCAGAGCCCACGGGATCCATGGACACCAGAAGGAGAAAGGGCAGGAATCTGGTGATCCCACTGTGGGAAGAGGGGAAAGATTCCTGTGAGAGCAGGAACATCATGGAATCCTGGAATGGTCTGGATTGGAGAAGACCCTAAATCCCATCCAATCCCACCTCCTGGAACATCAAAAATCCCAATTTCCATGCACTCCGCCCTTTCAATCTCACGGTTTTCCATCCTTACCTCCTTCTGTTTTCCAGTGCTGCCGGCGCTGCTTTTCAAAGCTGCAGCACCGCCCCCACCAGGAGCCTGCAAAATGGGACAAAAAATTCCATGAAATCCCAGGAAATCCCAATCCTCGCCGAGCACAGCTTCGTTTGGATCAAGGAGCTGCTCTGGGATGTCCCCACGGCTCCAGGGATTTGCCACCAACGGGTGACACCTGCCTCAGGAGCCTCTTTTCCATCCGTGCAGGGCTTGGAAAAGCAAATTCCAGCTCCCCAGAGGACACGGGGTTTATTCCACTTGGAGCTGCTCCAAGGAATTCAGTTTGGATTCGCTTCTGAAACAACTTCCATAGGATTTTCCAACCAGTTCCACCCTCGTAGTGCAGCTAAAAGGAACAGGTTGCCCAGAAGCTCCCCTGGTGGCCCTGGGATTTATGGAAAAGGGATAATCCCAGAAACCCAGAGTGGGAGAAGCCCAGGGAACACCTGGGCATTCCTGCCCTCCTCACCTGATTCCCGCTGGGATTTTCCTTTGTGCCACATGTTCCGCTCTCTCCCTGCTGGCTCCGCTTTGGACTCGCCTGAGATTCCAGCTGGGAATCCTTTTCCTGCTGGGATGAGCTCTTCCCGCCGTCTCCCTGTGCATCCACTCCGGAATTTCCACTCCCTTTCCACTGGCAGTTCCCAGTTCCTGGCTGAGCTGCGGTTTTGGGTGGGATTTTCTTCTCCAGCCCCGCTCTGGGGGGGATTTTCTGCTCTCCAGGTCTTCCCAGGGAGGGCTCGGTGATCCTGACGGGAATTCTCTGCTTCAGGATGTCCGGGACGGACACCACTGCCTTCAGAAGGGTTTTCTCAATGCAAGATTCCTTCAGGGATGCAGTGGGATTTACCGGAGCTGCCACGCGGTTTTCTTCAGATTTTGCAGCTCCCACCCCTTTATTTTGTGGGATTTTAACCGAACTTCCCCCATGCATCTCACCAACAGCATTCCCAGAGTTTTCCCCACCCTTGGATGATGTTTTTCCCCGGTGTTTTCTCCAGTTCTGTCCCAGCCTTGGATGATGTTTTTCCCGGATTTTCCCCGATTTGGAGCACGGATTCCTCTGCTGTCGCCTCTTTCTCTGCTCCAGCCACATCCAATTTTTTCCCTGGAGCATCCGGAGTTTTTGGGACAGCTTTCCTCTCCGTGGACGTTTCATGGCTGCTTTTCCCAGCCTCGGGAACGGGAGTTTTTTCCGGAGCAGCCGGCTCCGTGCTGGGCTGGGTGACACCGGGTGACACCGCCAGAGCCTCCTCGGAGCTCGGGGACGTTCCAGCGCTGGCTCCTGGCGTTCCTCCGGCTGCTGGGATGGCCTTGCTGGATGATTCCAGAGGTTCCACGGCGGGAGCAGAGGGTTCCTCAGCCTCCTTTGGGATTTCCAGCTCCGGCTCATCCCGAGCTTTGTCCGTCCCCGCTCCGGAAAGCGGCGCCGGTTTCTCCTCCGACCTCGCTCCGGGCGATTTGTTGCCAGCGGGATCCACGGGAATTCCAGGATCCAACCCCTCCACGTCCATCCCTGCAGGAGATTCCCTCGCTGCTCCTCCTGCCTGCGACTCGGGAATCTCCAGCTGTCCTGCTGGAATCTCCTCTGGGACATTTGGGTTGGGAATTTGGCCTTTCCTGGCCTCCCCTGATGGATTCCCAGCTGGTTTTTGCACCGTTCCTGATCCCTCTGGGATTTTTTTCAAGCCAGAGCTAAAAGCATTTAAAAGAAACAAAAATCAAACCATGGGGGGAGAATTCCAGAAGTCTCAGAAAGCTCCGGATGCCACCGGTGGGAGTTTTCCTGGAGCATGAGGAAATGGGATTGGGAATTCTGTGGGAAAAGGCGACAACTTGAGGTGAATAATTCACATTTTGGAGACCTCAGGTCTTGGAAAATCTCCATCCCAGAGGGAAAATCAGGAATATCCCACCAAAAGGAAGCTCCCGGAAAAGGGAATTAGAGGAGCTTTGCTCTGTCTGCAGCTCCCAATCCCAAGAAAGCAGGTTTGGATTTGGGATCAGTTTTTGGTTTGGGTTTAAAATCCCTATTTTCCATGGAGAATCCCCTGGAATAACACAGCCCAAGGTGCCAAAGGATGGAACTTGCCAGGGAATTTCAGAGACTCTTCCCTGAAGGAAAGAATCCCACAGGATGAGCTTGGGAAGTGCTGGAATTAGGGATGGCTGTGCCTGGAGCACCCATTCCAGCAGAATTCCAGCAGGGAATTTCTGCTCCAAAATCTGGAAAAAAATCAGGATTGTCCAGGAGAGTGGGATTTGGGATCCACCCCAAAGGGATTTTCCCATCAATTCAACATTTCTGGCTGGGCTCAGTTTGTTTTCTACGGGGATTCACGGAAAACTCCCCCCTGGATTCACGGAAAACACGGCCTGGGAAAAGCAGAGGCCAGGAGTGAAGTTTAATTAATTAAAGTTTCAGAAAAATCATTAATAATTAAAACAATTCAGCTGTTTTCTGCTCCCTAAGAAATGGAATAAAATAATTATGGGGAAAATGTGTGGAGCAGGGAAAAATGTCAACTTCCCAACTTTTAAGGAGCTGGGATTCATGGAAAAGTCACATTTTAATTTTCATTTTTAATTCCACTTGTCTGGAATCAAGAAGTGGCTGTGAGGCAGAGATTCCCATTAATTTGGGAATTAATGGTCCCAAAATTCAGCAGTTCCATGGAATGACAAGGAAAGAAACGGGATCTGGGAATACAGAGCTTTTCCATGATGGAATTCCTTAAATTTGAGGATGATCCTCACACAATTTGGGGGTTTTAACAACAAAATTCTTACAGAAATCCGAGATGGAATCACAGAAAAAAAGGGATTGAAGCCATATTTAACAAAAATTCCTAAAAATTTCTGGGAATTCAGCAGTTGGGAAAAAGCATTCCAGAGGCAGGGATAGAGGGAAGAGCTGCAGGATGGAATAAAAGCAACAAGAGGAGCCAGGACCTGAGCAGGGGAAAAAAATAAGGAAAAACTCCACAGAAATTGGGATTTCACACCATTTTTCCATGATTTTTTTAATGAATCGCAAATATTTTGGCTCTGGAGGACATGGACTGGGAAGGTGGAGCAGCAGGACACAGCTGGAGGGAGGCTCAGCAATCCCTAATAGTGGATAAACATTCCAAGAGGGAAAAGAAATGGATAAAATTCCCAAAAATCCTCGCAGGCTGTACCTTCCTTTGCTCCCGTCCTCTCTCTTCACTTCCTTTTTCCTGGTTTCAGCCTGGAAAACAAAAATCCCCAATTCCTGAGGGTGAAATCCCAGACCTGAGGGAAATATCTCAACCCTGAGGGAATAAAATCCCAATTTTGAGGGGAAAAAAAATCCAATTCTGAGGGAAAAATCCCAAACCTGAGGGGGAAAATCCAAACTCGGAAGGAAAAATCCCAACCCTGAGGCAAAAATCAGATTCTCAGGGAGAAAATCCCAACCCTGAGAGAAAATCCTGGCCCTGAGGGAAAAAATCCCAAATCCTGAGGGAAAAAGTCCCAAACCCTACAGAAAAATTCCAACCCTGAGGGGAAAATCCCAACGCTGAGGGGAAAACCCAATCCTGAGGGGGAAATCCTGATTCTGAAGGAAAAATACCATCCTTGAAGGGAAAAATCCATATCCCTGAGGGAAATCCCAGACCTAAGATAAAAATCCCAGATCTAAGGTAAAAATCCCAACCCTGAGGGGAAAATCACGATCCTAAGGGAAAAATCTCAACCCTGAGGGAAAAATACCATCCTTGAAAGAAAAAATCCCAAATCCTGAGGGAAATCCCATCCTTGAGGGAAAATATCCCAGCCCTGAGGGAAAAATCACAATCCTGAGGGAAATCCCATCCCTGTGGGAAAATATCCCAGCCCTGAGGGAAAAATCACAATCCTGAGGGAAATCCTACCCTTTAGGGAAAAAATCCCAACTCTGAGGGAAAAATCCCAACCCTGAGGGAAAAAATCCCAATCCTGAGGGAAAAATTCCATCCTTGAAGAAAATCCCAACCTTGAGAGGAAAATCCCAAACCCTGAAGGGAAAATCCCAACCTGAGGGGGAAAATCCAAACTCTGAAGGAAAAATCCCAAGCCTGAGGCAAAAATCAGATTCTGAGGAAGAAAATCCCAACCCTGAGAGAAAATCCTGGCCCTGAGGGGAAAAAATCCCAAATCCCGAGGGAAAAAGTCCCAAACCCTAAGGGAAAACTCCAACCCTGAGGGGAAAATCCAATCCTGAGGGGGAAATCCTGACTCTGAGGGAAAAATACCATCCTTGAAAGAAAAAATCCCAAATCCTGAGGGAAATCCCATCCTTGAGGGAAAATATCCCAACCCTGAGGGAAAAATCACAATCCTGAGGGAAATCCTACCCTTTAGGGAAAAGATCGCAACTCTGAGGGAAAAATCCCAACCCCGAGGGAAAAAATCCCAATCCTGAGGGAAAAATTCCATCCTTGAAGAAAATCCCAAACCCTGAACAGAAAATCCCAACCCTGAAGGGGAAAATCCCAACCTGAGGGGGAAATCCCAAACCTGAGGGGGGAAATCCCAACCCTGAAGGGGAAAATACCATCCTTGAAGGGAAAAATCCCAATCCCTGAGGGAAATCCCAGACCTAAGGTAAAAATCCCAACCCTGACGGGAAAATCACGATCCTGAGGAAAAAATACCATCCTTGAGGGAAAAAACCCCAAACTTTGAGGGAAAAATCCCAACCCTAAGGCAAAAATCAGGCTCTGAGGGAGAAAATCCCAACCCTGAGAGAAAATCCTGGCCCTGAGGGAAATCCCATCCTTGAGGGAAAAAATCCCAAATCCTGAGGGAAAAAGTCCCAAACCCTAAGGGAAAAATCCAATCCCAAGGGGGAAATCCCAATCATCAGGGAAAAACTCAAATCCTGAGGGGAAAAAATCCCAAACCCTGAGGGAAAAATCCAAATCCTGAGGGGGAAACCCCAATCCTGAGGGAAAAATTCCAATCCTGAGGGGAAAAAATCCCAAACCCTGAGGGAAAAATCCAAATCCTGAAGGGGAAACCCCAGCCCTGAGGGGGAAAATTCCAACCCTGAGAGAAAATCCTGGCCCTGAGGGAAATCCCATCCTTGAGGGAAAAAATCCCAAATCCTGAGGGAAAAAATCCCAAATCCTGAGGGAAAAAGTCCCAAACCCTAAGGGAAAATTCCAACCCTGAGGGGGAAATCCCAATCATGAGGGAAAAATCCAAATCCTGAGGGGAAAAAATCCCAAACCCTGAGGGAAAAATACAAATCCTGAGGGGGAAACCCCAGCCCTGAGGGGGAAAATTCCAACCCGGAGGGAAAACAATCCCAAACCCTGAGGGAAAATATCCCAACCCTAAGGGGAAAATCACGATCCTGAGGGAAATCCCATCCTTGAGGGAAAAAATCCCAAATCCTGAGGGAAAAAGTCCCAAACCCTAAGGGAAAAATCCAATCCCGAGGGGGAAATCCCAATCCTGAGGGAAAAATTCCAATCCTGAGGGGAAAAAATCCCAAACCCTGAGGGGAAAATCCAAATCCTGAGGGGAAAATCACAACCCTGAGGCAAAAATCAGGCTCTGAGGGAGAAAATCCCAACCCTGAGAGAAAATCCTGGCCCTGAGGGAAATCCCATCCTTGAGGGAAAAATCCCAAATCCTGAGGGAAAAAGTCCCAAACCCTAAGGGAAAATTCCAACCTTGAGGGGAAAATCCCAATCATGAGGGAAAAATCCAATCCTGAGGGGGAGATCCCAATCCTGAGGGAAAAATCCAAATCCTGAGGGAAAAAAATCCCAAACCCTGAGGGAAAAATCCAAATCCTGAGGGGGAAACCCCAGCCCTGAGGGGGAAAATTCCAACCCGGAGGGAAAACAATCCCAAACCCTGAGGGAAAATATCCCAACCCTGAGGGGAAGATAACGATCCTGAGGGAAAAATCTCAACACTGAGGGAAAATTCCCAACCCTGAGGGAAAAAAATCCCAACCCTGAGAGAAAATCCTGGCCCTGAGGGAAATCCCATCCTTGAGGGAAAAAATCCCAAATCCTGAGGGAAAAAATCCCAAACCCTAAGGGAAAATCCCAACCCTGAGGAGGAAATCCCAATCATCAGGGAAAAATTCCAATCCTGAGGGGAAAAAATCCCAAACCCTGAGGGAAAAATCCAAATCCTGAGGGTGAAACCCAGCCCTGAGGGGGAAAATTCCAACCCGGAGGAAAACAATCCCAAACCCTGAGGGAAAATATCCCAACCCTGAGGGGAAAATCACGATCCTGAGGGAAATCCCATCCTTGAGGGGAAAAAATCCCGAACTCTGAGGGAAAAATCTCTACACTGAGGGAAAAATCCCAACCCTGAGGGAAGAAAATCCCAACCCTGAGGGGAAAAATCCCAATTCTGAGGGAAGAACTCCAACTCTGAGAGAAAAATCCCAAACCTGAGGGGGGAAATCCCAACCCTGAAGGGGAAAATACCATCCTTGAAGGGAAAAATCCCAATCCCTGAGGGAAACCCAGACCTAAGGTAAAAATCCCAACCCTGAGGGGAACATCACTATCCTGAGGGAAAATCCCAATCCTGAGGGAAAAATACCATCCTTGAAGGAAAAAATCCCAAACCCTGAGGGAAAAATCACGATCCTGAGGAAAAAATACCATCCTTGAGGGAAAAAACCCCAGACTTAGAGGGAAAAATCCCAACGCTGAGGCAAAAATCAGGCTCTGAGGGAGAAAATCCCAACCCTGAGAGAAAATCCTGGCCCTGAGGGAAATCCCATTCTTGAGGGAAAAAATCCCAAATCCTGAGGGAAAAAGTCCCAAACCCTAAGGGAAAAATCCAATCCCAAGGGGGAAATCTCAATCCTGAGGGAAAAATTCCAATCCCGAGGGGAAAAAATCCCAAACCCTGAGGGAAAAATCCAAATCCTGAGGGGGAAATCCCAATCCTGAGGGAAAAATTCCAATCCCGAGGGGAAAAAATCCTAAACCCTGAGGGAAAAATACAAATCCTGAGAGGGAAACCCCAGCCCTGAGGGGGAAAATTCCAACCCGGAGGGAAAACAATCCCAAACCCTGAGGGAAAATATCCCAACCCTAAGGGGAAAATCACGATCCTGAGGGAAATCCCATCCTTGAGGGAAAAAATCCCAAATCCTGAGGGAAAAAGTCCCAAACCCTAAGGGAAAAATCCAATCCCGAGGGGGAAATCCCAATCCTGAGGGAAAAATTCCAATCCCGAGGGGAAAAAGTCCCAAACCCTAAGGGAAAATTCCAATCCCGAGGGGGAAATCCCAATCCTGAGGGAAAAATCCCAACCCTGAGGGGAAAAAATCCCAAACCCTGAGGGAAAAATCCAAATCCTGAGGGGAAAAAATCCCAAACCCTGAGGGAAAAATCCAAATCCTGAGGGGGAAACCCCAGCCCTGAGGGGGAAAATTCCAACCCTGAGAGAAAATCCTGGCCCTGAGGGAAATCCCATCCTTGAGGGAAAAATTCCCAAATCCTGAGGGAAAAAGTCCCAAACCCTAAGGGAAAAATCCAATCCCGAGGGGAAAATCCCAATCCTGAGGGAAAAATTCCAATCCCGAGGGGAAAAAATCCCAAACCCTGAGGGAAAAATCCAAATCCTGAGGGTGAAACCCCAGCCCTGAGGGGGAAAATTCCAACCCGGAGGGAAAACAATCCCAAACCCTGAGGGAAAATATCCCAACCCTGAGGGGAAAATCACGATCCTGAGGGAAATCCCATCCTTGAGGGGAAAAAATCCCAAACTCTGAGGGAAAAATCCCAACCCTGAGGGAAAAATCCCAATCCTGAGGGAAAAAAATCCCAACCCTGAGGGGAAAAATCCCAATTCTGAGGGAAGAACTCCAACTCTGAGAGAAAAATCCCAAACCTGAGGGGGGAAATCCCAACCGTGAAGGGGAAAATACCATCCTTGAAGGGAAAAATCCCAATCCCTGAGGGAAAAAGTCCCAAACCCTAAGGGAAAATTCCAACCCTGAGGGAAAAATCCAAATCCTGAGGGGAAAAAATCCCAAACCCTGAGGGAAAAATCCAAATCCTGAGGGGGAAACCCCAGCCCTGAGGGGGAAAATTCCAACCCTGAGAGAAAATCCTGGCCCTGAGGGAAATCCCATTCTTGAGGGAAAAAATCCCAAATCCTGAGGGAAAAAGTCCCAAACCCTAAGGGAAAATTCCAACCCTGAGGGGGAAATCCCAATCATGAGAGAAAAATCCAATCCTGAGGGGGAGATCCCAATCCTGAGGGAAAAATTCCGATCCTGAGGGTGAAACCCCAGCCCTGAGGGGGAAAATTCCAACCCGGAGGGGAAACAATCCCAAACCCTGAGGAAAAATTCCAACCCTGAGGGAAAATCTTCGCCCTGAGGGAGAAAATCCCAACCCTGAAGGAAATCCCATCCCGCAGCTCTTTGCAGGAAGGTTCTCCCATCCCCCAAAAAAAGCCGGATTGCGGAAAACCTGGAATTTTTACCTCAGGAAAGTCTCCGTGGGAGGACAAGGAGCAGGTGAGTGTGTGCTCTCCTATGGAATAAGGATACTGCTGCAGGAAGCTGTGCATGGAGCGCGCGGATTTGGGGCTGTCCAGGTGCAGGATGGCCTGAGGGGAAAAATTCCTGGTAATTCATTAATCTATGGATAAAATGGGAATTTTAAACCTGCTGGAATGCCTCGCTTTCCCCTCCCCCCGCCACCTTCCAGGCATAAAAAGGGTTAAAAGTCACCTTAAAATGTCCCAATTTGGGTCCTAAAGGTGAAACTAACTTGGGTTTTT